>PYSP01000120.1:0-103818 GCA_003049395.1 Pseudohalonectria lignicola
GGGGAGGGAGGGCGGGAGGAAGAAGGTGGCTGAGGGGAGGGGGAAGGCTGGGAAGGGAGTGACGGGCGGGAACGATCAGACGGCGGGCGTGGTGGTGGGACGGTGGGACGATGGCAGGGTTGCCGGCAGGAGGGGGGCGATTTTGAAGTTTCTGAGGCGTGGATAGGGGCGATGAAGGGAGGTGGGAACACAGAGGGAGAAGAGAGGGGGAAAAAGGATTCTCTGAGGTGCCCGTGTAGAGAAGGCTAGGAGACAGCCATTCAAGCGACGCTCTGGGCTTGCAGTTGGGGGTTGGTTTTCATGCGGCTGAAATGTCACCTCGTCTTACCTGGCTGTCACACTCATTGATGATGGAGATTTTGGGGGCCATTGACAAAGGGGGGATAAGTCTCAGGAACAAAGCGTTGGGGGATGTAAATGATACCTAACTCATGGAATTCCACTTCTTTGAACGACGTGAGATGCCTATGAATCTTCTAGATCGAACGATGCCCCTGATCATGATTGCAAACATCGTTTTTGTTGCTACCTCGGCAAGGGGGGAGGCAGGACGAATGGCTGCATCGGTCGTCTCACGGCCTCCTAACGCTGGCTAGCTCTGGTGGCGTCAACCTAACTGGGGACGGGTCCCGCACTGGAGATTAAGCGGGGCGCTCCCCTAGTCCATACACCATCCATTGGCGTGCCTTGGCGTTGCATCGTTCACGCCGGCCGATGTCTGCGGTGTGTTTGTCCTTCCTAGGATAATTACGTACTACGTACTTCTGTTGATTAATACGAGACAGGTGGCCACGGTTGATGGCTTGAACCTGACCACGGGCATGCCCGGTTAAGGATTGTGGATTCATGTCGTTTAGGTCACGATAAGACTGTGACACACAAGGTAAAGAGCTAACGAAAGGCCTACTTACCTATCGACTTGAACTCAGTATTGGAATGAAAGAAAAAGAAGGTCAAAATGCCAACGGAGAAGAAAAAGGGAAGAAAATGTTATGAGGTAGTGTAGGTATGGACGTAATTTCTTACATCAATATCGATTGGAACCTCCTGTTCAGAGGATCGAGGTTGAAACCGGAGGCCTGCCAAGCCTGCCAATCACCCACCGGGAGGATTCTATTTTTACGCCCTTTCAGAGGTCTTGATACGAACACCAGGCACGACGAGACCTGCGTTAGTCGCCAGTACAGACTGGTAGGGCGGGATCAACACCTAAGGCCGCTGCTGCGCTCTAAAACTGCCGCGCAGGCGCCACATTCGTCATACCCTCCAATCCATCCCCCGAGATCAATTCAGTCGGATTCCCGAGACAATGACCGAGACGAAAAACACCATAACCATATCAAACAACGTAGCCAGGAACGACGACCATTTTCCACGATGAGAGACCCCTTCCCCAGCGACCGCAACGCGGCGTTCGCGCGCGTGCTGCTCATCGCAGCCAGATGGCTCGTTGTTGTCCCGGTCGTGTTGACGGTGGTCTTGTTGTCGGCCGGGACCTTCCTCGTCCCGGACTTGCACAGAGCGATATATACACTGGGCTTCAAGAGCCTGGCAATGGTTTCGGTACGCTCATATACCTACCGCTCTTGGGGATGATTTGCGCGACCGAAATACATGCAATAGCAATTTGCTAACCATATTTTCTCATCTCCCATACAGTACGACGGGATAGTCTCAATCAATGCCGCAGGCGGACGCATCCCCAACACGGCCGACGGGCCGAACTACCTCTTCACGCTGCACCAGTTCCCCAACGCCTTCAGCTGGACATGCGACCGCTGTCCGGCGGTCATCTACACTGACCGAGGCTTCGTCAAGCTCGCCGAGGTGGCCCAGTCCGGCCCGCACACGACCCTGGACCCGATGAACCTCATGCTCGACATCGGCCTCCTCATGAGCGGCAGGGACAGCGACGACGAGGTGACGGCGTGCTACCGCAACAGGGAGAACCACCGGGGCGGCAACAGGGAGAAGTGCGGCAACAATACCTTTTTCAACGCCTGGGTGAAGAGCTACGACTTCCCCGCCTTCGGCCAGGGCCTCCCCATCCCGCTCTCCTTCATCCTGCACGTCTCCGCCATCGCCGTGGCGCTCATGGCCCTGTCCAACGAGGTCCTGATCTCGCTGCGCCCGGGCCACATGCGCTGCCGCTGCCTCTTGCTCAAGAGGTGGTGCCCCTACCCCAAGGGCACGGCCGCGGAGGTGGCCGCCCTTCCCCCCCACACGTGGGACCGCGTCCGGGTGAGCGTGTACGGCATCGTGCTGGCGTACTTCGTGCTCCCGGCCTTCAACGACACCGTCATGCCGGCCTTCTTCGTGCGGTACCTCCAGTTCATCGACCGCTACCTGCCCGAGGACCAGTCGATGAAGCCGAGGCAGAACGCGCCGTACATGGTACTCCTATGGGCCGACATCGCGTCCGCCGCGCTAGCCTTCTTCTTGGTCGTCTGGAGGTGGCGGGTCACGCGGCCGAAGGGTTACATCTCGCTGGACGACCTCGCCGCGCTGGAACAGCCCGAGGACGGCGCTAGTGCGCCTCTTGCCGCTGCTGATGACGAGGCTGGGTCTGACGACGAGGACGATGCGTCCGAGTCCGGGAAGCTTCTGCCGCCAGTGTACTCTGAAACCCGGGAGGACGAAGTACAGGGGAGGAGCTCAAAGGTGCCATCAACGTCGGTCAACTGAGCTTGAACTGTATAGTTTCATTGTTCGTCTCTCTGCTAGAAGCTCGGCCGGCCGCGTACGTCGCGCCTCTTGTCAAGCCTTGATTCTATTCCAACTGGTTGTCTTACTGTACAAAAGAACTCGAAAATTCTGAAATTTTACAGACTGCTATCCCGTGGTGAACTCGGCACCATCTGCCTTGACTTCTCTCCTCCTGCTTTAAGTATTACCGCTTCCAGGGGGACACAGCTAAGGGCGCCTCTGTGTTCCACGCACTGGATGCACCTCCTCCGCCTGTATCTCCTGGCTGTTCTCGTCCTCGCTACCTACTGTCCTCCTTCTCCTTGTCCTCCTTCTCCTTGTCCTCCTTCTCCTTGTCCTCCTTCTCCTTGTCCTCCTTCTCCTTGTCCTCCTTCTCCTTGTCCTCCTTCTCCTTGTCCTCCTTCTCCTTCTCCTCCTTCTCCTTGTCCTCCTTCTCCTTGTCCTCCTTCTCCTTGTCCTCCTTCTCCTTGTCCTCCTTCTCCTTGTCCTCCTTCTCCTTGTCCTCCTCCTTCTCCTTGTCCTCCTTCCCCTTCTCCTTCTCCTCGCGGCTTTCGCAGGTCTCGTGAATAGAACCATCACTGGTGCCCGAACCCATCCGGGAGGGCCCACCCTCCGAACCATGGCCACACTTGCCAGACGCCGCGGTGCCCGCCACCCACTTACGGCCGTGCGCCGCATCCCAGGACTCCAGATCCCCGAGCGGCACTTTGACGAGCCTGTTCATCTGCACGCCGCCCTCGAGCGCGACCGCCTCCTGCCGGATGCGATACCCGCCGATCCGGGGCAGGACGTGCATCCAGACGGCGTAGTAGGCGACGCAGGCGGCGAGCACCCCGACCCCAGCCGCTGCGTAGGTCGCGTACCAGAAGCTGACGTCCCCGGAGAAGGGGCCCCCCGTGGGCGGGTACCAGGGCATGACGAGGACGAGCACGCTCGTGGCGATGTTGAAAGCGACGGCGGCGTCCCAGGCCCGGAAGGTCGGCCTGCCGCCGGCGGTGGTAGCCTCCCCTGCCCCGCCGGCGAGCCGCCGCATCCTCCTCCTCCTCCTATCCCGCACGACGATCAGGCCGACCGAGAGGGCGAACTCGAACAGGGCGCCCGGGTACATCTGCAGGTCGACGATGAAGTTAAAGGCGTCGCCGGCGGGCGGCGCGAGGATCATGAGCGCCGTCATGAGCCACCTGGCAGCGTAGGGGCCGACGGGGGTGCCGAAGGGCCTGGTGGCGGACCAGAACTCCGGGAAAGGCAGGACGCCCTGCCGGCCGCACTCCCTGGTCCGGCGCGACGAGCCCAGCGTGCCCGAGAGGACGTTGCCGAGCGAGCTGAGGGCGATGAGCCCGTTGGGCAGGACCCTGGCCACGCCGCCGCCGCCGAAGACGGCCCGGAAGAAGAGCGAGGCCGCTATCTCGGTCGAAGCCTCGAGCTCGGCCCGGGGCACGGCCGCGAAGAAGGCGGCGTTGGCCCCGACGAAGAGGACCCCCGTGGCGCCCAGGGCCAGGAACTCGCTTCGCCGGATCCGCCTCACCCGGTCCGCGGGCGAGCGCGCCCGCACCTCGTTGGCCACGTTGATGGCGTTGCCCGTGCCGGCGTACGAGAAGACGATCTTGACCAGCGCATTGGTCAGGCCGTAGGGGGACGGGCCGCCGCCATTGCCCCCTGCTCCTCCTCCTCCTCCTCCTCCCTTGCTGCCCGTTGAGAATGCGTCCCTGAAGTTCGCCCCCGGGTCCGCGACGCCCGTGTGCCCGGCGAGCACGACGAGCCCCGTGACGGCTATGAAGACGAGCGTGGCCAGCTTGACGACGCCGATGGCGTTGGACAGGCGGTACGACCAGCGGTTGCTCAGCACCAGGAGCAGCGTGACGGCCGAGTAGGCGGCCAGGGCCACGCCCCTGAGCTCCCAGCTGCCGGCGTCGTGCCGCCCGGCGGCCTGGAACAGGTACTTGGCCGTGACGATGGCGCTGCTGGCGCTGAAGTAGAGGAGCACGTTGTGCAGGGCGAAGCTGAGCGGGAAGAGGTACCTGGGCTTCGGGAAGGCCTGCTCCAGGAAGACGACCTCGGACCCGGACCGGCCCGGGAAGTAGGACATGTACTCGAGCAGCACGGCCAGGTGGCTCCCCGCGATCAGGATGCCCACGGTCCAATACACCAGGCTGAGCCCCACGGAGCCGGTGCCTTTGAGGATGGAGGAGGCTATTCTCGTTCGTTGGGGGTTTTGGTTGTTTTATTGCCTCCTACGTTAGCCAGAATCCACCGCGCATATTCCACGTTTCCGTCCTTCTTGTCCCGCTCCAGATCCGAAGCTTCTTGTCTCAGCCACATGCACACACTTACGAGTCGAGTACACCCCGATGCCGATGATGGTGCCCACGTTCAGGAGGATGGTGGTGAAGGAACCGACTGTTCGTCCCAGAGGCGACTGCGTCTCCACAGGCGCCCCAGGGCTCTGCTGGGAAGTTGGTTCTTGGTCATCCGCACCGTAGACTGCATCGGCCTCTACAGAGGTCGTCTGCCTCTCACCAGAGGAGGACGAGTTCGAATCCTCTGCAGGGTGGAACATGTTGACGGCAGATGAGGCACAGAAGACCGGCATACGACATCCACAGACTGGATCCTGGGACGTATTGTATGAGACACTAAGAACCCGCATCTTTTCGCCACCATTAATCTTATGTTAAGCATGTTCCCCTCGGCCTGAGCGCTCCACTGGTCATCGACTCCTCCACACGCGTAAGGAGCAAACTCTATCGAAGCCATTTTGATGATGAAAACACAATACTATATGGCGTATGTGGTCTGGTCCGCCCCCATCCTGGCGGGAAAGAGTTCTCGGTATGTGTAAGTTTATTACCACCATGTGGAGCCATGTACTGGGACAGATAGCTGGCCATCGCCGTCGACTCAGCTCAGGGGGGCGCCATTTCCCGGAAGCTTTGCATCTT
Source organism: Pseudohalonectria lignicola (assembly GCA_003049395.1). Taxonomy (NCBI): domain Eukaryota; kingdom Fungi; phylum Ascomycota; class Sordariomycetes; order Magnaporthales; family Ophioceraceae; genus Pseudohalonectria; species Pseudohalonectria lignicola. The sequence goes on from PYSP01000120.1 coordinate 5,646, forward strand.
CTGTACTTCTTCAAAACTCCATCCAGAAACCCCATTACACGCGTCGTGACGGAAGGTCATAGAGCTGAAGACGCTCGATAAGAGGGTATGATTAGACAGGTGTTTCAGGCTTGTTCGGAGAGGCTATTCCCACACGGAAGGCTAGAAGTGCAGAAGTGTCAACGACGGTTTGAAGAAGGCGGGGAAACGGCTACCAAGGCGGAGACAGCTCAGGGGTTAGAGGTTCAGCAAGCCTGACATGAGTAGCCCACGAATGGAAAGAGCCAAACAGAAAAACAGAACCAATGAAGCCAGCTGGGAGCACATTTTGTACATCCTTCGAAATGGAAGCACATAGAACAGCATTTGCAGTTGCGGACTAAACAAAAAAAAAGCGACCAGTTACGTTCTAGATACATATGAGCGGTGTCCAAAAGTGAATCATTTGCCCCCATCCAGGATCGAACTAGAGACCTTCGCATAAACTTGCAGTGGAAATACAAGTGCGACGCGCTACCACTACGCCATAAGGGCAGTTCTATTTTTGGATTTGCCTAACTTTAGACTAGTACCACTATAAGGCAGTTCTGCTTACCGGTAGTTTCTGTGCCTCAGCAAGCCGGACTCATTCATGACCCCACCATTCTCTTTCCCGTGCAACCGCCCTTTTAAGCTGACTCCAACATCTCTCGATATTCCTCTACCCTCAGACTAGTCCGTAGCAAGCACTCGGGTCGCAGGATACTTCCTGATTAGATATTTCTTGGATTTCTATTCTGACTAAAAGTGATGTTACACGGCAGTCCGTTTTTCCCGCAAAAAAAACCCCGGTTTCCCTAACGCCAAACTTTAATCAACTGGGAGTGCCATAGGAATTTATACCGCCTGCCCACCACTTTAATGCCATTTTATTTCACAAAGAAAAGAGAATGTCGATGAATCAGGAAAGGTAGCGAGATGACTAAACAAAACAAAACTATACAGCAAAGAACAGGCATGAGCCGACATGACGCCTAGAACTGCCTCTGGAATCTGGGGCTCGTCCTGATCCTCTCCCCAAAAGCCCACAACAACACGGGGACGGGCGAGAGCAGCAAGGCGAGCAGACCCAACAGGGTGTTCCCCCAGCCCAGCCCAAGCGCCTCGTACAGCTGCAGCCCGCTCAGGGGCAGCAGCGCGCCGACGAGGCTCCTCAGGACCGTGTTGGCGGCCGTGACGGAGGCGGCGTGCTCGGTGAAGGCGTCGACGAGGTAGACCTGCGTGCACATGAGCACGCCGATCATGCCATAGCCGATGATGCCGGTGGCGACCATGGGCGCGACCCAGTGGACGTGCCGGTCCGCCGTCCAGCCGTACATGAGCAGGCCGACGGGGATGCAGAAGGAGGTGGGCACGGACAGGAGCCAATGCAGCCGGTCCTCGGGCCTGATGGCCCCTCCCGCCTTGCGCTTGCTGACCAGCACCCGATCCGACAGCGTGCCCATGTAGACGAGCCCGATCAGGTTGCCCACCCCGGCCCCGATGAAGGACAGCCCCGCCCCGACGGCCGAGAAGCCGTAGATGTCGCGGTACACGAAGGCGAAGGTCGTGAAGAGCAGGTACAGGATCCCGTACACGAGCGCCACGTGCAGGCACACCACCAGCACGACGGGCGAGAGCACGAGCATGCGGGCCGGGCGGACGATGGCCGCCAGGAAGAGCTCCCTCGGCGTGCCGGCCTTCTTGAGCCCGGACTGGTGCCGCGCGTCGCCCGTCTCCCTGCGCAGCCTGGCCGCTTTGCGCTCGAGGATCGCCGGCGCGTATGTCTCCCGCAGCACGGCGAAGGCGGCCAGGGTGGCGACGCCGCCCAGGATGGTGACGATCCAGAAGACCCAGCGCCACCCCACGGCCTCGACCACAAAGCCGGCGCAGACGGGCCCGACAACGGGGCCCAGCAGCGGTCCCAGAGACCAGATGGCCATTGCGGCGCCCCTCCGCTCGGGAGGCATCAGGTCCGAGATGGAACCGCCGCCGCAGGTGATGACGGCGACGCCCGCGAAGCCGGCGAAGAATCGGAAGGCGATGAGCATGTCCATGTTCTGCGAGACGGCGCACAGCACGGTGAAAAGCACGAAGAGCACGTTGGTCGTGTGGTAGACCGGGTTGCGGCCGTAGAGCTCCGACATGGGCGCCACCACTAGCGGCCCCAGGGCGAAGCCCAGCACGAAGACGGATACCACGAAGGTTGCCAGGCTGTTGTTGGTCACGCGGAAGTCGGTCAGGATCAGGGGCACGCCGGGGGCGAGCATTGATGAGGCTAGGGGGCTGTCGTTTTTATATTTTATATCTGTGTCAGTGATGCCTGCACCAAAGAAAGGAGAGTTGTTCCAGTTGTTGTTTGAGAAGGGGAATGGGAGTGAAGAGGGTTTCTGCTGGTGGGAAGCCTCACGTGAGGAACGTGATGAAGGACAGACATCCTATTATGCTCCATTTCCTCCCGGCGGTCCAGTTCAAGGGGTTCTCTGGGTCGCCGGGCCCGTTCCACCATACTCGGAACTCCAAGTCCACCCCAGAGCGGGCCTCGTCGTCGTCGTCGTCGTTATGGTCACCGCAGGCATCGTCGTTCGTAATGCTCCGGTGCTCCTTGGATCCCGTCTCGAGGTCTATGGTGGACGATTTCGGCTCCCCGTCGAGGGGCGGGTGGTCTACCGGTAGTTGTGTCATTGGTAGTGCAGACATGTTAACGTCCTGCGAGGTCTTTATATGTGATATTTCCTGCTTGTCTTATCCAAGTCCTAGAGGATGAAGAAACAGAGACAGGAAGAATAGAAGAAAGTGAGTAAGATCTGAGAAGAATAAAAAGGAATACCTAGAGGAGAATATGAAAATCTTTTCCGATCTTGCCTTTATGAGACTCCTGAGACTCTGAGAGCCGCACCCGAACCACTGGGACATTATGTTTATTTATTGATGGCTACTTCCGGGCATCGGGCTGCTCCTTATTGTCCGGAACACCCATCCAAAAAGCCCTGTCTGCCTCCACCTGCACAAACCCCCAATTCGGCAACCCAGACTCCCGCGTAATGTGCTATGTGCGGAGTTTGCTACCATATCGCCTGCCAAGCTGGCGTAAACACGGGCCGGGACAGGCCAGTCCACATCACCGGTGCTCTTTCTAAGTTTGGTTGGAGTCATGGCCAATCATTGAGGGATCCGAGCCGCAAACGAAAGTGAGCCATCTGAACTCCACTTACTAGTCTAGTATACAGGCTTGACAGCGAGGGAAGTTGGGAACCACAGCTGCCATCTGGGTGGGTATCTCGTCATTCTGCTGGGCTGCCGGGCGGCTCAATTCCAAGGTCACCAACAATTTGCAGGTAATTTCTTCCTACGTATGCGTATGTGACAGGAAATTTCGCTGAGCACGGGGAGCAAAGCAGGAGAAGCCACGCTCGCAGAAAAGCGAACCGCTGAAGACACAAGACCGAATGGACGGGAGACCGCAAGATCCACCCGCGTCTCTCGACCTGTTACGTACTGTGGCGTCATATCACGCAGTATTGTACGTTCTCTCATCCGAGGGCTGTCCACTTACCTTTGCAGTACCTAGGTTACTCTTCACGCGTATGGCTTTACATGACATTACGCCGTAATGACGACTGTGCACCCCTCTTCGAAAACTCGAAAACGAAGCTGCTCCGCGCATCATTGTCTCCTCCACTTTACCCAGTCCCGGGCAGCAGTCTGGGTGTCGTGGGGAAGAAGCGGGGCCGCCGATGGTGGCGTTTGCCGGGTAAGGGGTTCCAGAGGCTAGAGCCGTCCGGGGGATTCCACATATGAGGCGCCCATGCCATAAAGGCCTCTCGTATCCTCGTATAGCCGTATCCTTCCATCGATCGGGGTTGGCATTATAAAGTGACCGTACTGCCAAAGGATTTTGTCGGACTGAGTTGTGAACAGAGAGACCGAGATTCTGGGCGGCGATTGCGGTTCCCAAATCAGAGACAGAACAAGGAAGCTTTGTGGCTTGCTTGTGAGGGAGCGAAATCGCGGAATGGGGAGAGCGGCAATACAAAATGAGGTACGGCAGGCCATAGCATGAAGGAAAGGGGAATAGAAATGAAGGAAAGTGGGAAAGCGAGATGGAAAGAAGAAGGACCTGAAGCAATTGGAGCAGGAATGGAGAAGAAGAAGAAAAAAATCAAGCAGCAGTTCATCCTGGATTTGAACCAGGCGTAAGGGGGACATCATAATGCTCACTACCAGGGTCGAACTGGCGACCTTCGCATTATTAGTACGACGCTCTAACCAACTGAGCTAAGCGAGCTGCGAATATTTACAGCTAATCCTTCCTAATCAATCCTATATTCTTTNGAATATTTACAGCTAATCCTTCCTAATCAATCCTATATTCTTTTTATTCATCTTCAGAATCATAGATACTTCTACCCCCCCTCGAACATTAGTAAGCTGCCTCATTGGAACTCGCTGCTAGGTTCCTGCAACCCCCAAATGCCTCAGATCTTCGTAAAGCCGCCATCCCTGTAGGGAGAGTGTATCCAGGCGCCCGAGTAAGTTCTCCCGACCATGCGGCGTCGGTTGTCTCCGTGATTAGATTTGAGCCGCATCCCAAAAAGCTCTGGACTGGCGTTTCGATCGCATGCCTAGATGTACCGAGAGAGATGTTCAGAACGTAATATTACGAATGAGCTTTAGGATAAAAGGAGGGTTGTATCATGAAAGGCGAATAAGGAGTAGCACTTGACTAAATTAGACCAAAAAGCGAAGACAGCACTTGGGCTGTACCTACAATCAGGATCCGAAATTTTAGGAAGGTGTGAATGGTCCCCTTCCAAGGCCACCGCTCGGGTACCCTCACCCGAAGAACAGGACGAGAATTCTGATCCAAACGGTTACAACTATTTATTTGCTACACGTTAATCACCGCCAAGAATGGCGACATATTCATCCTCTAATAGCATGTATCTGCCTCAAGATCCCTGGTGGATAGTGAAATGCAAATTGATCTCATTTTGCTCAAAGGGGAGAACAGGATGCTCTACGATGAGTGGGTGCCTTAGGCAAGTACCTAGCTGCCTGGTTAACCTGGAAAGTTGAATCGCACCACAAGCTCATCCAAGTAATGTTTAGTCCATCGTCCTGGGCTTGCTAGGAGGTAATGCGACCACTACCACCCGCAGCATCCGCTTCGACCGCGAAGCCATGGTCCAACGCCTTCCTCACCCATACCATATTGATGCCATAGACATCTCTTGCGAGGCAGACGCCGGCGCAGGCACCCAACTCACTTCCGGATCACTCTGCCGTCGGGGGTAGTGTAGGTCGAGCCTCCGTTGCCATTGTTGTGGTACTTGCTGCCGTTGCCGTTGGAGTAGTAGTACGACCCGTCTGCATGTCTTCGGTTAGCAACCTCTCTCAACTCTATGGTGAACTAAAGGAAGAGAGGGGAGGTAGATGCTCACCCTTGTTGGAGTAGTGATAGGCTTGCCCACTCGGTTGAGAGCGAGTGTCGTATTTGTTGCCCTGGAAGAATATTGTGTCAGTCGGGAGTCAAATGGGGTGGGATTGTGGGAGAGACCTGTTGTTGGGGATGAGGTACATCATTGTTGACACCACGGCTGTTGATAGTGTAAGGAGAGAAATTGTCCACACGGCCGGCAGAGCCCGACGAACCACCCGAGGCGGTTGAGTCGGACGGGGTGGACGAACCCGTCGAACCAGAGCTGCTCTTATCCATGTCGTTGAGGTGAGGTACGCGTGGTGAGGTAAGCTTCCTATGGTGGGACACAATATTGTTCAAATCTCGAGGATCTCGAGGATCGGCAGACGAGTGTCAGATTTGTTGCATCAGAGCGCGGTGGAAGAATTGGCACTGGGAGAAGGCAGAATTTCAAAGTTGCTTGCCGAATAGATACGCCTTCCCGAACTTAATCCCCACCTCCGACGCAAGGACCATATCGTTAAAACGAGATTCCATCTGATCTACGGAAGGTAGCTGGTACATGATGCTGAGAAGAGGTGAGTACGAATGTGTCAAGCACGACACAACCAAGCCCTGCTCGGGCTGTTAGTGAAGGTTGGCGGCTACCTGCCTAGCGACTTCCGTGCCAACTGCTCTGGTCTTGGGAGGTCAAAAGAAACCAGAGGTATGCCTAATATTGAAAGGAGGAAGGTCTGAGAGCTGGCGGAGAAGCTAATAATCTAAGCACGGTGATGCTCGTAAACATAATGGAGCTTCCCATCGACGACACCTAAGTCCGTTTGCCTCGGGTGGGTGCCTTGGGTAGGTAGGTACCTACCTAGGTTAAGTACCTAGGCAGAGATATATTTATATATGCAGTACGGCTGCGGCAAGCTTGTACGCATATTGAGACTTGATCACTGCTTCTTTGAAGCGCCTTGTCTGGTCAAAGGGCCACTGTGAATGCTTCTAGAAACGTCTCCTGGAGTATATCCTCGTCAGGAGCGTACAGCACAGCGTTCTATAATCCATAGGTGTGTTCTTGTCCGCGGTCCCGGCTTCTGACTGGCCCACGCAGTAGCGCAATTGCTGGGCTACACTTGGATATGTAGGCTGGTGCTGTTGGCCTGGTCAAATGCCTGCTTTACAGGCAAGCTTTCCCAGCCGAAAAGACCACGAAATTCCACCTGAGACTGGAAGGGAAAGGGAGGAAAGGAGAATGCAGAGGCCGCCGAGTCACCGGCGTCTGGCATCAACGATCCTCAGCTTTGCTGCGGTGCCGCAAGGCCGCCACCTGCTAATGAATTTATGAGTAACATTCCCTATTCTACCGAGGGATATGCATTCACTTTACTCCCCAAATTCCTCGTAATGCCATCTTCTCTCCACCGGTCATAACACAAGATCATGTTTGAGGAGGGCCAAACCCTCACTCTGTGCGTTAAGGCGGCAGCCGCACCAGTCGACATCCGCGTCTATGCGATCCCGGTGGAATTCTCCCTGTCCGCCGTCATGGTGGTGGATATTCTGCGAAGCCCATACGACGTTGCCCTACCGAGCAGGGCCTTCCTAAAGCTGTACGATCGGCGCTGTGCCAAGGAATACCGCAGCAAGAAGCGCCTGGGAGCCTAGACACCCGAAGTAGAGAAGAAGCCCCTCGAATTCTCTCGCAGCGGCGAAGCGCGAATCTTTCTCCGGAGGTGGCAGGATGATCCCGATTTTGTCAATGACGGCAGTTGGGGCGCTGCTGAGAAAGAAACCTGTTTGTGGGACACGCTGAATGACGACTTTGAGACGGAGGTGGAAGTCTACGACGAGCTGCGTGAGCATCAAGGTCGGCTCATCCCGTAGTTCTACGCTGAAGTTAGTTACTTTACCGACCCGGATAATGGCGGCCCGGTCGGCGACTCGACTGAGCTCTTCACGGTGTTCGGCATTCTAATCGAGTATATCGATGGCTTCCGGATGTCGGATCTCTGCAAGAACGTTGGCCGCTTTGGATGGAATTGCCTCGTCGAACGCGCGGTAAAGGCGACGGGGACAATCCTCAACCAAAGCAAAGTCCTCAACCAAGACGTGCGGCCGGATAATATGCTGGCCAGCCGGGACGAGACCGCGGAACGGGGATATCGCGTTGTTATGATCGACTTTGGCCGTTGTCGATTGAGGAAGATGATGAGTCAGACGCCCAGTAGGGATTGGCAAAGCAACAGCAGGACGAGGAGGGCGCCATGGGCGAGGTAATGAAGATAAAGCTCAAGGCGGAAGCTGACTTTGAGGTTAAGTACAACCGCCCCCGAACGTGGCGTGCCTATGCCGAGAGGGGGTGAGCCTTGGTTCCTTTAAATCAGGATACCTTCATTGTTGAGTTTAGGTGTGTCGACCTGTATCGGCAGCAAGTGAGAAATGCTCCGTCGGAACTGTTCGCAGCACTTTTTTCAGATCCGGCATCACTCTCCTAGGTCATCAAGTTCGGTCCCTACTAACGCTGTTGGCGCCGAGGGGAGACAAGTCTCAGAGCTAAGACGGCGAGGAGAGACAAAGAGGAGGATGAGGAACCGCCATGAGTTTTGAGACGTGCCATGGATCACGGACTAGATAGTCACGTGGCCGTTTTGATTTTCTCCCGAGCGCGACGCTGCCCCTTTCCTTCTGCTTCCTTTCAAAGTCGACGGGCCCGTCCCACATATACTTAAGCACAGGGCACTTCGCCTAGCCACCCTTAGTCACCTGACCTACAATTGTCGGGCAAGGACTCGTCGACTTTGAAAGAATCTACCTGGGCTGAGACTACCGTGGTGGTCGATGTTGATCTGGAGAGGAGGGTGTGCGCAAATGATTGGCCTGAAAGCTCCGAGAAACCAGCGAGTTATTGCCCCTCGTTGGCTCGACCGGGCCGGCCCAACAGCGGCTCCACCGCCTGAACGGCAACCAAAAAGACGGTGCTTCGATTGACGATAGAACCAGAGGGAGCGGTCGAGCGGGTAGCAGGGGGTGGAAAGTTCGGCCACGATAATCCCCACTCTCAGATTTGCTCCTCGAGACATCATAACCGCTTGTAGGCTCATGCATTACCGTATATGCGTCGAGAAAAGAGAGCAAGAGCGCCTGTCCAGTGGTCTTATACAAGAGGGACAGGACGAAAAATCCGATGAACCGTTAAAATCCTCCAGATCTCGGAGGACAACAGCGAGATTCCTTCTTCCATTCTGTATTCGGATTCCAGAAGACGATGCGCAGACGGCTGGGCGGCATGAAAATGCCAGATGGCGACCGGAAGCGTAACATGCAAGGTATTGTGACACGCATACGCAGCTGCAGACTACCAAAGTATGAGCCATATTCGTTGTCATCCTGAGCATTTCATATTTCCAGCCGCGACGGCCGACAGTGACTGCACAATGGAAGTGGAGGGTCTCCTGTCGAACGAGCCATTGGCTATGTGTCGTCCTTCCATAAGCCAGCTATCCCAGCACGGAAGCTCTTTGGGAGCTTCCATCTCGTGCCAACATCTTAATACCATGAGTAAATAGAGGCTGGAAAGCCTAGCTGCCGTCTGGAGAATGCTCGGGAACCATCGGCCTCATTGTAAATGGAGGGCGGCAGGCCTTGGCCGCGAGATGCGAGCGGAAATGAGAACGACGCCCGGAAAGTTATCGTGAAAAACCTACCCGAGTTTGACCAGCCGGAGAGACGGCCCTATTGTTGCAATTTCGGTTTATTGTTGCATAGAGGTACCAACCTAGAGGTAGGTAGGTTACTTTGCAAGTGAGAGATTTCAGGTTGTGAGGGCACCACCACGCGCCATTCCAGTTCCACGCAACACACTTAAGCCCCTGTAGCTCGGTAGGTATCCCTGTCCACTCCATCTTTGGGGAGGAGTCAAATTACGTAGTTGACATCGGAAGCCCCTCCATCGCAGGAAGTCCCCCAAAAAAATCGCTTCCTCTACGAGTCTACCTAGAGGTAGGTAGTCAGTCAGTATCACGAGACGGACAGCTGCCCATATTGATGATCTGCTTGCCAGTCTTGTCAGAGCTCACTCTAACAATACCTAATGACAACAGCAGCAACAACAATCCTGGTAAGTTCCAGTCATCTGGCTGATGAACTGTTACCCCGCCATCCCTTACCCGTTAGCCCAGGACGCCGCACATGCAGCATTTGAAGGGAAACAGCTCCTTACCCTGCAGCAACAGAGTTCCAAGACACTATATTGTTGAACTGTGTGCCGTAAACTAACGATTTCGCGCGCAGCTTTGAGGCTGATTAAACTGTCTTGACAGGCTCGAAGTAAGCACTCTTCCGACCTGCCCCTGATTCAGCGCTCCGGCTGCCGGCAACCTGCATACCTATCAACCTAGGTAGCTACGTCAGCCCCGTCTTGGCTCCTGAGACTCGGTGTCGGCGAAGGGGATACCGGACTCTACAGACACAAGCACGATGGGCAACAACACAGAAGACGAGGTGGCCATCCCCGGGGGGCGCCTGCTCCTGATCTCTAACCGGTTACCCATAACGATCAAGCGTTCGGACGATGGGCAGTACAGCTACTCTATGTCCTCGGGTGGCCTCGTCACGGGCCTCAGCGGCCTCTCCAAGACCACGAGCTTCCAATGGTACGGCTGGCCGGGGCTCGAGGTCCCCGACGCAGAGGCGGGCCCCGTGGTGCAGAAACTGAAGGAGGAGTACGGGGCACACCCCGTGTTCGTCGACGACGAGCTCGCCGACAGGCACTACAACGGCTTCTCCAACTCGATCCTATGGCCGCTCTTCCACTACCACCCCGGCGAGATCACGTTCGACGAGTCGGCCTGGTCGGCCTACAAGGAGGTGAACCGCCTGTTCGCGCAGGTCGTGGTCAAGGACGTCCAGGATGGCGACATGATCTGGGTCCACGACTACCACCTCATGCTGCTGCCGGAGATGCTGAGGGAGGAGATCGGCGACTCAAAGAAGAACGTCAAGATTGGCTTCTTCCTGCACACACCCTTCCCCTCCTCGGAGATCTACCGCATCCTGCCCGTCAGGGAGGCGCTGCTCAAGGGGGTCCTGCAGTGCGACCTGATCGGCTTCCATACATTCGACTATGCGAGGCACTTCCTCAGCTCGTGCTCGCGCATCCTGTTAGTCCCTGATGCCGGCATCTTTTCTCTCCTCACCTTTTGCTTTCGTCCCCGACTCCGACCCCGATCCCAACCTCTACCCCTTAATTTCAGACTAGTATGCACCATGTGCTGACAAGGCATCATGCACAGCTCCACGCCCACAACCCCCAGCGGTGTCGAGTTCGCCGGTCGCTTCGTCACAGTTGGGGCCTTCCCCATCGGCATCGACCCAGAGAAATTCGTGGACGGCTTGCAGAAGCCCAAGGTGCAGGAGCGCATCGCGGCGCTGACACGCAAGTTCGAAGGGGTCAAGCTGATCGTCGGGGTCGACCGGCTAGACTACATCAAGGGGGTGCCGCAGAAGCTACACGCGCTCGAGGTGTTCCTGACGGACCACCCGGAGTGGATCGGCAAGATCGTGCTGGTGCAGGTGGCGGTGCCGAGCCGGCAGGACGTGGAGGAGTACCAGAACCTGCGGGCGGTGGTGAACGAGCTGGTGGGGCGCATCAACGGCAAGTTCGGCACCATCGAGTTTATGCCCATCCACTTCCTGCACCAGTCAGTCTCGTTCGATGAGCTGGCGGCCCTCTACGCCGTCTCGGACGTCTGCCTCGTCTCGTCGACGCGCGACGGCATGAACCTCGTCAGCTACGAGTACATCGCCACCCAGCGCGACCGCCACGGCGTCATGATCCTGTCCGAGTTCACGGGCGCCGCCCAGAGCCTCAACAACGGCAGTCTCGTCGTCAACCCCTGGAACACGGAGGAGCTGGCCAACGCCATACACGACGCCGTCACCATGACCGCCGAGCAGCGTGAGGCCAACTACCGCAAGCTCGAGCGCTACGTCTTCAAGTACACGAGCTCCTGGTGGGGCCAGAGCTTCGTCACGGAGCTGAACCGCCTGGCCGGCTCGGGCGACGACGGCGCCGGGCCGGGGGCAAGGGCCAAGATCGCCCTGAAGAGCGTGGGTGACTCGGTTGCTGGGGGAGCCTCCAGGATGGTGGACGCCGTCACGGGCTTGGTCGGTTAGTACCCGAGGGAAGTCCCGTTTTTGGGTTAAGCTGGATTCTGGAAGGCAGAGGGCAGGGGGGCATAGGGGTGGCTTTTTTGGGAATGGGTCGAGAAATCTCATTCTCATGCTCGGGTTTGTTTGTTTGACCCGCCTGTCTTACGAACGAGTGAACCCCTAAAGGAGCCGATGAGCCTGTAGCACGTTTGCATTTTCTTCCTCTGTCTCTAATCGTCAGGATTATACTCGTCTATACTATAAGCTAGGAGTAACAATAGCATTTTATCAGGAATGGGAAGTAGGTATTATGACACATCCAACGGTATGACCGTCCCAGACTCTTTGCTCCTCTTGCAACCGAAATGAGTGACTACCTGACGGTCTAATCATTCTTTCCAAACGTCAATTTCGTTGGAATTTAAGCGTCTACCTAAGTGCGGCGCACAGGGGCTGTACATGGAGAAGGAGGAGGAAGGTATTTATATGTCAAGCAAAACACAAATTTAAGAGATAAAAACCCCATGACGAGAACAAATCCAGGAAACCAATCGGAAGAAGCCTATCAAAAGAACGGGAAAAGAAACCCTTGGGTGAGAGGACAGCAAGCAGATAGAACTCCGAACTCCTCTCCACGCATAATGCAGGGTGGGAATACGGAAAGAACCTGGGACTGCTACTTCCACCACACACAACGGAACGCTGTCTCACATTCACCAAACCCAGGCCTCCCTATCCATCATCCCGAAGTGTATCCATCACCTTGCCAATACGCCATCCGTCATCCGTCATCCGTCATCCATCATCCATCATCCAGCAACCGCCATCTACATCATACATGTACCCTTACTCGCCCGATTATCCACAGCACAGCCTATCACCTCAGTCCCCCTCCCCTTCCCTCTCCGTTCCGGCTAGTAAAAAAAAAAGAAAGCCCGGCCTAATACATGGACTCGACAACGTCATCCTTCCCGAGCTTGTACCGCCCACTATCCCTGCCCCCGATCCTTGCAGAGGACCTCCTCCCGCCGCCGGCGCCCGAGACGCGCAGGTTCCCCGCGATGCTCTGCCTCGTCGGCCTCTTGAGCGTCTTGTTGTCCACCATGTTGACCTCGTGCGGCAGCGCCATGATGATGTTCTTGTCGCTGCCGTACTTGAAGTCGTCGGCCTTGACCTCGTCCGAGTACCGCTTGATCAGGTAAGGGGCCCTGCTCCCCTGAAGAACCTTCTTGAGCGACCACTCGACCACGTAGGGGCCTGTGGCCGTGATGATGTTTGTCTCCTCCGAGCCCGCGCCCGTGTTGAACTTTGCGGGCGTGAAGGCGACCCCCTTGCCCGTCTCGTGCGCGAACTGGGCCACGTGCTCCGGGGTCAGGGCCAGCCGGCGGGGCTGCGGCTTCTCCGCCGCCGGGAAGCTCTTCTCGAACCCGAGCTTCCCCTCGTTCTTGCCCTTCTGCAGCGAGTCGATGAGGAGCAGGTAGGTCCGGCACGTGCCCAGCACCCAGCGCCCATCAGCCGACACGTCCAGGCCGATGATGGGCTCGCCCAGGGCCGGGAGGTGCGTTTTGGCGTTGATGCCCAGCCGGTCGAAGAGGCGGATATCGCCCTTGTTAGACGCCACCGCGATGTGGCCCTTCTCCGTCGTGGCCACCGACGAGAAGTCGTTCTTGGTCGAGTAGTGCTTCAGCTGACTGTCGACGAGCTTCGAGCCAGCCAGGCGCGGGTCGACCCGGAATAGCGAGTTGTGCGAGATGCCCAGGAATGTCGGCTCGCTCGTCATCTGGGCAAACTTGTTCTCCGGGGCGAAGGTCACGACGGGTATGTCGTCGTGCACCTTCCACTCGTCCACCACCTTGCCGTATTCGAGATCCATGCGGTACAGCTTGTTTGGGTCCGAGTCCTTCTGCAGGATCATGTTGCGATCCTCATTGTGCAGCATCACTTTCTTGGGGCTGAAGAGCTCGCCCTTGGGCGTCTCGATCTTGGAGATGTTGGTCGAAAACTCGAGCTTGTTGTTGGGCGTGTGCTTGAAGACGCCTATCTGAGAGCCACGCACGACGAAGGACCGATCGTGTTTGTAGCCCACCGCGAGGGACTTGTTGGTCACGCCGTCCTTGGGCTGGTATTCGACGTCATCCTCCTCCTCGTCGCTGTCGTAGTGCTCGCTCGCGGCCCTGTCGTCTCCTACCTCTTCCATATCCTCCTCCTCTTCCTCCTCTCCCTGTCCTGCCTCGTCGGCCTCATCCAGGGCCATGTCTGCGAAGGCGTCTGCGACATAGTCCCGCTCCTTATCCTTGATCTTGCTCCACTTTGTCTCGTTGAGCTGCTCCCAGAGCGCCCGAAGGAGGCCTTCCTGGAAGCGCTCCAGTGTGGGTTGATCCTTGAAGCGGAGGAGCCACGAGTAGACACCTTCCTCGGTGAACTGATTGAAGATGAAGGACAGGAACTCGAAGTTGAACACGGGGTTGATGTCGGCAACAATCGGGATGCCCAGCCAATTCCGATCAGCACTTGAGACCTGCAGCCAGTACTCCCAGTCTCCTGTCTCAGTCACAGTGGCCGTGACGGAGGCATCCTGCAGCATGAAAGATCCCGACGGGAAGTCGAAGAAGTGAAGCTCTCCGAGCTCGGCGGCAAGGATCTCCCGAGCCTCGGGCTGGGCCGCCGACACTGGAGGTCCACTGCTCTTACGCTTGCCCTTGGTCGGCGTCGTTTTGGGATCAGGATCCGAAGAAGCGGACGGCTCGGGGATACGCTTCGCCCTCGTGTTGGCGAGGTTCTTGTTGGAGAACATTGAGTCCGACGACTCGATGGACCGAGTCAGGGTCGGGCTGTGCAGTGGGCTGGCGGGGGGGATCGGCTGCCCGTCAAACTCAAACTGCAGGAGGTCCTCGTCTGTGGCGGTGGTGTACGGCTTGCGGTACTTGCGCTCGTACTGGCAGTGGCGGGCGATCTCCACGAAGCGGTCGATCTGCGCCGGCTGTGCCGCCGAGCGGTCGCAGACGTACTCGTAGACGTCCCCTGCGTCGCCGCTGAGGTCCCTCCAGCAGAGCACCCTCTCGGACCCTTCGCGGTTCTCGACGCGAAAGTGGAGCGCCTCGTCCAGCAGGAACGTCTTCTCGTCGCGCTCGGACGCGAGTGGGTCGGCTTCCGGGTCCTCGCCTTCCTCCTCAGCGAGCAGCTCAGCCTCGCCTTCCTCGTAGACGCGCTGGACTACAAGCTGGTACTGAAACTCCTGGGCGGTCTTGCGGATGCGCGCGGCGCAGTCTTTGAATATGAGTTCTGAGTATCCCTTGGGTGAAAGCGGTCGAACGAGGTAGAGTTGCCCTTGGGGGAGCTCGATCATCGCCTCCTGGTTGCTGGAGCCGAAAATGAGCCTGGCGGCTGTTGGTGGGGCAAATGTTAGATTTCGATACAAAAGTTGAAGGGCCACAAGATGAGAGAGACAATGAAATGCAAGAGGAGCCTGATCTGAGCTGAGGCGACGATAATTTTGCCGAGATAAACCACCGGGAGCGGCTACCCGATTTGCTCGGGGAGCAGCTCTGCAAACAGTTGCAGTGTTGGGGTTGGGAGTGAGGTCACTGGAGGCTGGGAGGGGTAGCACGTACCATTTCGCACCAAGAACATTTTGCTGGCGATTGCGAGGCACAGCTCAGATGTTTGAATGGTATATAGTTCAGGCAGAGGTACCGGAAGCGGTGGAGCAGGAATGTGAAATATGAAGAAAATAAAGGAAGGGTGAAGCAACGGGCGTCACGAGCGATATTATGAACCACCTAGTATACTACGAGGAAGACGACGCGGCTAGAAGTTGAGCTACCTAGCAACAGCCTGATCTTGCTTTCTCGCAGACCTCAGTGGGTGCGTCATAACAAAGAAGCACCGTGGGGTTCGAACTGGTATGTGGCGGTGCGATCGCCTTTACGTCCTTGTGTTAGGATCCACTCTTGAAAGCCTCCCAGCATTGTCATTGGTCGCTGGATAGCGCCACAGCGCCACATGATCTGCGTATCTACCTACGTAGTAGGAAACTGAGTCACTGTGGTTCCTTCGCGTGACACACTTAGTACCTACTCCCACAAAGCCGTACCGTTCCCAACCCTGCAGGGAGACCTGAATTTAGGCTGTAGACAAGTACATTCCCCCACAAGAATCCAAAGAGGTTCACACGTGAAAGTGAAATTCCATGGGGCAAACAATCCACGGTCCAGACTCCAGAGTGCAGAGCAGAGCTATTCCCCACTGTGCGGGCACACTGGTACTCCCGAATAAAAGGGGCAACACACCAAGGGCGTTCCGGCCATCATATCGCTGACACAACTGCGACCGATCTGGTGGTTGGATATGACCCTTGATTCCCAATACCCCTAGTTCTGGGCTCCCAAGACCGCCTGGGTCCCATCTTCCTGAACCTGGAGGAACACCTTCTGTTCGGTCTCACCCTCTTTGTTGATTGCCACCTCCGTCTTCAAGGCGGCCAACATGTCATCGACCACCAGCCTCGCGACGTTCTTGCCCATGAGCGCGCTGGTCTCCATAGTCGAGATGAAGCTCTCGATCCCGGAGGTGTAGTAGAGCCCGTCGCCCAGGACCGGGTCCTGGAAGGTCACGCGTGGCAGCGCCTTCGGGTACGAATGGAAGATATGCGGATAGATCCACGAGACAGGGTCCACGGTGGTCGCGTCGTCGTTTTCGGGGCTGGTGAAGGTCGGTGGCACCAGTACACCGAGAAGCGATGTTAAGAATTCAGGGGTCACCTTATCGGGGGAGAAGATCTTATATAGATACTCATCCCTGCCCGTCTTCGGATTGGTCACCGTCCTCAGAGTGCTGACCGAGAAGAAGCCGGCCTTGCCCGCACCAGGGTCTCGCCCTTCAGGGGAAGACTTGTCCTCCTCGCTGAGGGTCGTCAAAACCGTCGTCGGCACGTTTTTGGCGCCTGGTTCCAGGTTGAAGAAAGCGGCGCTGAGGCGGAAGGGGGAGGTGAAGAGCGTCACGTGGAGATTGACGTAAGGGATCTTGTCGACAGTGTGCTGGAAGACGTCGTCCCCGACCTTGATGTCGCTGAACTGGTAAGGGTTCGCGATGATGACCTTGTCGAACACCAACGGCTCCGTTGTCTCTGGTGCTTCCTCTGCTGCGGCTGCGGAGGGGTCTGAGGACTTCGTTTCAAGCACATATCTTGGTCGGGATTTGTCTGGCTCCTCAGCCGATTCCAACCCAATGTAGGAGACGGACGTGTTCAGTCGGACGAAGGCTCCTGTCTGGTTGATCATCGATGCAAATATCCGCCAATTTCCGCCCTCTACCTGTTTGGCACCCTCTGGGGCGAGTGAAACCTTGAGTAGGGGTCAGCCAGGCTTAGATTATCCGCACCCAAGAATCGCAGGGTATGAGATCGTCCAACCTACCATGGTATCCAGGCCGTGAATCCTTCCCAAGTTCGATGCGTAGTTAACACGTGTACTCGCTTGGATAATATCATGGGAGAAGGGGGCGGCGATCTGTCTCGGTCAGTTAACAAGGACAGCGCAGCGTCTTCAAGAGACGAGCATCGTCACATACATTGTTCTCAAGCAGGTATTGCTGCCCCGTGACTCCGGTAACAAATGTGAGGTTCAGCTGGAACGCCGTAGTGGTGAGAGAGCGGAAGGGAAAATACGGCTCCTCGTAGATCTTCAGAAAGTTGCCCACAGTCGATTGCATAAGCTTCTGTGCTCTGTACGGGGCAAGGCCATACTTCCAGAAAAGTTTCGCGAGATTCCACCATCCCCATGAGCTCTCGTCTTGCTCATATACGAAGCGATTACCATCCCAGACCACGAGGATGCCGGCTTCATCGGAGCCGGCGTTCCGAAGTGTGAGGTTGAACTCCTGGGCGGCGTTGTAGACTATATGGTTGATCTTGATGAAGATGGATGCACCCAACTCAGCCTGGAGCCCTGGGTCACCGTACACGGGGATGGTGAGTGTGCGGCCGCCAATGCGACCCGTCTTCTCGAACACAGTGATGTTGACAGCAAGACCTCGCTCTGCAGAGTATTTGTCGAGATGATAGGCGGCTGATGAACCCGCAGCCCCAGCTCCTGTTACAACTATCAGCGTCCACGCCGCAAAAATGGGCGTAGCATGGCTAGCTATTTCACTCAGTGTGAATATGCATGTCCGGGCTTCATGATAGCCCGATTCGGCAACCCAGTAGAGAGTTCCCATAGGGAGGCATGATGCTAATGGATGGTTGGGATGGAAGCGGGGCACTTTCGACGGAAGTCGTGGTAGTAGCCATGACAACTTGATGCCATTGTAAACCAATTGAGGCTTAAACTCTCCAAAACACAATGGATGGCATTGTAGGAGGGTGGATGTAGGAGATATGTGACCATGCCGTGGCTGTGACTATGACTAGGAATCGCGATAATGACCAAGAGGGAACCTTGACCGGAGAAGACTGACCGATTATAGCAACCTGCTGTACCTTTGCACTATCCGCCCCGGACGTTACGAGCTGAGCTCTAGCCCAGGACACGAGGCCCAGACTCAAGAGTCCCAATCCTGCGAAGAGGTGCATCTTCGACGACGTTTTGCTGTGAATGATGCTGAAATACATGCAACTATCCAGCCCAGCTTCTGAAGAGATGAAATGAAGAGATCAGCATCTCTGTAGGCTGTCGTTTGGTCCAAGCGTCGCGTCAGCAACCTCATCGAGAGTCGAGAGATGGCATGATAACTTAACCGCTGTAGCACGCATGCTCCTTATTGCGGATGGCTCAGAAGTGGGAACAGGATTGTTAGAGGGTACCTATTTCAGTGCTCAAAGTGATCAAGTGTCTAGGTTCTTCCCATCAGATGCCTGAAGGTCGCCGTGATTGGTCGAAGCTCCAGTACCCTTGTCACCGCCTCCACAAGGCAGGCGTGCATGAAGGCAACAGAAAAAAAGTCGAGGGGTCCGCTGTCATCCTGTCAGTCAACAACCACACACAGTTCTCAAGCTTGAGGTCGATCGAGAAACAGACCCACGGGCGAAACCACCCATCACACGGCACGAGGAACGCGTTCGATTTTCGTTTAGCTATGTCTGCCGCACAGCTTCTTAACCCTAAGGCCGAGTCTAGGGTAGGTCATAAAGGCGCGCTCTCTCCCAAACATCGAACTCAATATTGACTCTCCATTTAGCGGCGGGGTGAAGCTCTTCGGGTCAACATCAGTGCGGGCGAGGGTCTGCAAGATGTCCTAAAGTCGAACCTTGGTCCCCTCGGGACTATAAAGATGTGAGAATCCTCCATGGTATCTCATCTCGAAGGTGGAATTTAGCTAACATATTTTGTATAGGCTTGTGGACGGCTCTGGACAGGTATTGTTGCCTGAGCTGAGATCGAACCTATTCGACCACCAAGCCATTTGCTAACAGTGTACACTGTAGATCAAACTCACCAAAGATGGAAACGTTCTTTTGCGCGAAATGCAAATACAAAACCCCACGGCCGTCATGATCGCGAGGGCGGCGACGGCCCAGGACGACATTTGCGGCGACGGAACGACGTCTGTTGTGCTGCTGGTTGGCGAGCTCCTGAAGCAGGCTGATAGGCACATTGCAGAAGGGCTGCACCCAAGGATCATTGCGGATGGATTTGAGATTGCCAAGAATGAGTCTCTGAAGGTTGGTAACCGGCGCCTTTTGCTAGTTCGTATGCACCGCTCAGCTGACTCCGATGATCGATGATATAGTTCCTCGACTCGTTCAGATTGCCCAAGGAGCCCGACCGAGAGCTCCTGCTAAATGTCGCCCGCACTTCCTTGTCGACGAAGCTGAACTCGACACTCGCAAACAAGCTCAAGCCGGATATCGTCGATGCCGTGCTTGCGATCTACCAGAAGCCCGCCAAACCCGACCTGCATATGGTGGAGATTATGAAGATGCAACACCGGACAGCCTCAGACACGCAACTTATCCGGGGTCTAGTACTGGACCACGGCGCGAGGCATCCAGACATGCCCAAGAGGCTGGAGAACGCTTATATTCTAACGCTCAACGTCGGGTTGGAGTACGAGAAGTCAGAGATCAACTCGGGCTTTTTCTACTCCAGCGCGGAGCAGCGTGACAAACTTGTGGAGAGCGAGCGGAGACACGTGGATGCCAGGCTGAAGAAGATCGTCGAGCTGAAGAAGGAGGTCTGTGGCGACGACCCCAAGAAGAGCTTCGTTATCGTGAACCAGAAGGGCATCGACCCGCTTTCCCTCGACGTCCTAGCCAAGAATGGCATCCTCGCGCTGAGAAGGGCGAAGCGGCGCAACATGGAGCGACTGCAACTCGTCTGCGGAGGCGTGTCCCAGAATAGTGTGGAGGACCTCTCACCCGAGATCCTTGGCTGGGCGGGGCTAGTCTATGAGCAGCAGCTCGGCGAAGAGAAATTCACCTTCATCGAGGAGGTCAAGGACCCCAAGTCTGTCACGCTCCTGATCAAGGGCCCCAACGCGCACACAATCACCCAGATCACGGACGCTGTTCGTGACGGCCTGCGCAGCGTCTACAACATGATTGTAGACAAGTCGGTCGTGCCCGGCGGAGGCGCATTTCAGGTCGCCTGCGCGGCGCACCTCAGGAGCGATGCCTTCTCGAGGACGGTCAAGGGCAAGGGCAAATGGGGTGTCCAGGCCTTTGCTGATGCTCTGCTCATCATCCCCAAGACGCTCGCCGCGAATGCTGGCCATGATATCCAAGAATCTTGTTCGTATCCCCTTCCCTAGGCACCCTTCCCGCTACATTGACTTACTAACCACTTTGCACATACACACAGTGGCCGCTCTCCAAGACGCCTATGCCGAGGGCAATGCCTACGGCTTGGACCTGGAGACAGGTGGTACCATGGACCCAACCCTGGAGGGCGTGTACGACTCGTTCCGTGTCCTGCGCAACTGCATTGCCTCGAGCGCGGGCATCGCCTCGAACCTGCTGCTCTGCGATGAGATGCTGAAGGCTAGGCAAATGGGGAGGCAAGGTGGACCGGGACCGGGCATGGATGGTCCTGACGACCACATGTAGGAGGCTTCTCTCCTGCCCACCCTAGATTAGATCACCGCTGTATGAATAGCTGGCCAGAAGGCGTTCTACGGTAGATATTCCTGGGAAAGCTAGATCCTGAACCGAAAGAAGTGACAGGACGGGGGTCTCGTGATCTACTGCTAGGTCTAGAATCGAGCGATTCGTGCTGCAGCTCTGATATGATCAAAAACTGTCCCTTTGTTCCCCTGTGGCACTCGCCCATAGCAGCTGAGCACTCCCAGCGAGTTCAATGCCCCGCACCATGAGCTTAAGAAAATAAAAAAATAAAAAATTCTACCCCACTACAGCTCGCAAAGGCACCATACGCCAACCCGACGTTTTGCTTCACGCGTGCAACAATTCAGACGTGATGGCCTCCTACGACAGTGATTCTTCGGGAGGGGAGCAAGAATTTACCGAGACTAATGTCTTGTTAGGGTATACCTCTAAAGACGCTGGCGGGGAGACCGTGAGTCGCTTGGGAGGCCGTCCCGTAAGTATCATGTCCATCACAAAGCTCCTACGCAGGTTCAAAACATGAGTACCTAAGCAAATATCGGGTATCATGCCTCAGATACTAACAGCTAGCCTGCAGGAATGGCTCGTCCCCGAAAAGCCGCCCACATCTGCGGTGGCGAAATGCAAGGCATGCAAGGGGCTCATGGCCCTCTTGTTGCAGCTGAACGGGGAGTTGCCTGGGAAGTTCCCTGGCCATGAGAGGCGGCTCTACCTCTTCGCCTGCAGGAACAAGGCCTGCCGACGGAGACCTGGCGCTATACGGGCCGTGAGGGGAATTAGAATATCCAAGGAGGCTGCTGCTGCTGCTGCCACCGAGCAGACGGCACCGGCGAGAGAGGTCCCTAAGCCCGCGCCCCCGAAGACGGGGCTGGGCGAGTCGCTGTTCGGCGTGAGGCCTGCCGCGAGTTCCGAATTGGCGAACCCCTTCTCATCTGCCGGGAGCGTCGCCAATCTATTCACCACAAAGTCACAAGCAACGGCGGCGGCAGCAACGGTGAATCCGTTTAGCATATCACAGCCGGCCGCTGCCGCGACTGCAGGATCTACAAAGGCGGCCTCCGAGTCAGCTGAGCAACCGAAACTACAGCCAGCTGCAGACCTCCCAAAGACCTTCGCCGAGAAGTTGGCACTCAACAACCAGCAAACCCCACACGGCCCCCCACCCCCTCCGGAACCCTGGCCACCAGAGTCGGAGCAGCCGACGCCTTACCCGGTTTCCTGGATCGCCGAGGCGGAGTATGAGACGCTGGACCCTACGCCCCCGACCCCGCCGCAGGCCACGGCGGCCATGGACCTCGACGACGGCAGCGGCGGAGGAGGAGGAGGAGGGAAGGAAGACAAGGAGGTGTTCGAGTCGACGATGGACGCCGCGTTCCAGAAGTTTGCCGACCGCGTAGGCCAGAACCCGGACCAGGCCATCCGGTACGAGCACGGCGGACAGCCACTTCTGTACAGCAAGGACGACATGGTTGGCCGGTCGCTAGCTGGTGGTGGTGCTGTTGGTGGTGCTGCAGGGGGCGGCGGTTCTGCCGCCACGGGGATGCCGCCCTGTGCCAACTGCGGCGCGGGGAGGCTCTTCGAGGTGCAGATGACGCCGCACGCCATCACTGAGCTTGAGAGCGAGGACGACTCGCTCGACGGGATGGACTGGGGCACCATCATCGTGGGCGTGTGCGGCAGGGATTGTCAAGAGAGGGGCGTCGAGGAGGGGGAGGCTGGCTATCTGGAGGAGTGGGCCGGGGTGCAGTGGGAGGAACTGGCCGCGAGGAGGTAGAACAGAAAACATCTCAAGAGTCAAGCGCAGGGGAACATGGAAAGGAGTCAAAAAGTCGAAATTCCGATGGTGGCGTGGAGTGCCCAGAGGTTGTGATTTTGCCGTTCATCATGAGCTGCTTGTTTCTAGATCATCTGTACACACGCCCGGAGATATGTAGGAGACCCGCCGCCGCGTCGACCTTCATCATCAAAGCCCATTAATTCACCCTAACGCCGAAGGCTTTTTTGACCATAATGCACCGGCACCCTGTCCCTTTCTGATCATTGTAATCAAAGGATCGGAGCCAATATCTAACCACCTCACCCGTTTCAAATCGAAATCATCGCCGGCATGAAAAAGCTCCAAAGCTCACGCCGCCTCCTCCCAGGACCTCCGGATGACCCTCGAGAACATCTCGACGCTGACATCCTCCCTGATCTCGGCCTTCTTGGCTTCGTTGTCGGCGTTCCTGGGCAGGACGACCTTGTCCCCCTCAATCTTCCACCCGGCGCCCTCGGTGACGAACTTGCGGAGGGGCGCGTCGTCGAGCCCGAGCCAGGCCTCGAGCGTGGAGAGCTGCACCTCGCGGAAGGCCTGGCCGACGAGGACGGCGATGCGGCCGCGGACCATGTCCTCGAAGCCGCCGATGTCGGTGGTCAGGTCGGCATACAGGTCGTCCGACTCGAGCGTGGCCCAGAAGCGGGCGTACTGGGCGCCCTCGAGCTGGTTGTTGAGGGCGCGCAGCTTGGCGATGGCCTCGTGCAGCTCCGACGGCTGCGAGAGCGTCGCGGGCCCGATCAGGTGCAGGCACTGGCTGAACTGGGACGAGGGGAACTGCGTCATCGCCTTGACGAGGATGTTGGTTATCACCTCGTCCTTGATGCGGTCTGGGTTGAGCTGGTACCTGGAGTTTGATGGCGGTGGTTGTGGTGGGAGGTTGTTAGTGACGTAGTCTCAGTCGGATGAGGCAAGACTCGGGAGGGATCGGGAGGGTTAAGCAGCGGCGACATATATAGAGGTAGAATCAGATATCACTAAGCGACTTCAAACCCCAGGGGCGCGACCAGGAGGAGATCGCCCACGCAAATGCGGACACCCCCCCTGGAGGCTCCCCGTGGAGACTCAGGTAATAGGAAACGTTTATCAAGCATCATTTAAGAGCCGAGCTGGTGACGCGGGAGGTAGGAAAACGAAAGGAAATCCGGGAACCATACAGCTTCAGCAGTGTCCTGTTCGCATTGCAGTCGCAGTACCTCTGCTCGCACTGCTGGGTCAAGTACGCCTCCAAGGTGCCGACTGCCTCCGGGTTATACCTCTCTAGCCCGTTGATGATGTTGGTGATGTAGTCCGGTCGCTCGGGGGGGTCTTCGCTGTTCGGGAGGCGGTTCATGTTGGGCAGTGGCTTTTTTTTGGGTCCCCTGCTTTCTCGGGTTCAGGAGGCTCGTTGTCAGAATGGGTATCAAGGGGGGTCGCTCGCTCGCTTGCTTGGACTTCGACGGCGGTGGTGGGTTTGAAGGGATTCACTGATTTATGGTGGGGCAAGGCCACAGATTTCGATGGGCTCTTGGGTTGTGTGCATCGCAAGATTCAAAATTCCCAGTCTGGCCTAGCGCCACTTCTCTCTTCAAAATGATCTTCACGTGATGTCGCGCCACCCCCAGCCACTTAACGCGCTTAGACCTCGTGCGATTCCTATGATGACATCGTCGCTGTCTTCGGCTTTTTTTCTTTCTATGAGGCGGGAGTGTCGGGTCGGCGATTCTAGTCTGTCTCTTGTAAACTGGACAGTCTCGGATTGCTAAACCCACTCCTCTGAAGGTCCACAATGGCAAGTCCTGCGAAGAAGAGAAAGCTAAACACAGACTCCAAGTCGCCGGGTCGGAATCTAGACTACTTCTTCACCAGACAAAGGCAAAGCGCCAACCCAGAGAAAGGCGATGAGTCTTCTAGTGATACAAAACATCATCCCTCATCGGATGAGCAACTCGCAAGAAAACTGCAGGATGAGTGGAATCGGGAAATACCTACTGATACGGCTGAGGCTCCAGTCGTACAGCCCTCAGGTTCAGGACCAGCTTCGCCAATGAAGGAGGTCAGCTTGGGAAAAGACCCAGCTACATCAGCAAAGGTTTCACCTAATAGCAATGAGGACAACGCCAAACCCTCTCCGCCTAAGATCAACCACTTTGCCACCAACACTTTATCTTTGCAGTCTGTGTCGACGGCCGAAGACCTCATCTCGACGACGATCCCCCTAGACGAAAGCCCCTTAACCTTTCAGCCTGCCAAGTACACCCTCCAGCTCAAGGAACACTGGGCTACTGAGGGTGGGGATGCGTCTTATGCCCTTCTGACTCGCTGCTTTGTCCTTGTCAGCGGCACGAGTAGTCGCATCAAGATAGTAGATACCTTGGTGAACTGTATCAGGGTCCTGATCGAAGCCGACCCGGGTAGTCTCCTCCCTGCTGTAAGCCTTCCGCCCTGCCTTTCGTGCTGCTGCTCTTTGCGAGACAATCGCTGATACAGAGCTGTTAGGTCTGGCTGGCGACCAACTCCATATCACCTCCGTACATTTCTCTCGAGCTAGGTCTTGGCGGCTCAGCGATCTCAAAGGCATTGAAACAAGTCTGCGGCCTCAACAGTCGGAGCTTAAAGGCCATCTATGACAAGTATGGCGACCCTGGAGACGTCGCTTTCGAGGCGAAGAAGAAGCAGAGCTTCACCTTGCGCAAGCCGAAACCGCTTACCATCAAAGGCGTGTATCGTTGTTTGGTCAAGATAGCAAATAGCCAGGGACAAGGCAGCGTTCAGGCAAAACAACAACTCGTGGATCGGCTACTGCAGGATGCGCGGGGCGGAGAGGAGAGCAGATACATTGTTCGCACTTTGTGTCAGCATGTGAGGCTTCACCTTCCAGTAAATCATGGTCTTGTTTCTGCACGCTGACCTCTCCAAAGCTCCGGATAGGCGCGGTGAAGACGACAATGCTCATCGCTTTGTCTCGCGCTTTTTTGTTGTCTCGACCTGAGGGGGCTGAGTTCCCCGTTAGGGATCCCGCTGAGCTCAGTCGCCTGAAGAAGGAGGAGCTTGCCGAGCTCTGGGCTAGAGGAGAAGAGCTTGTCAAAGCGTGCTTCGCCAGGCGCCCAAACTACAATGATTTGGTTCCAATCCTGCTCGAGATTGGAATCTCGGACGAGCTGCTTCTTCGGTGCAACATTACTCTTCACATCCCATTGAGACCCATGCTAGGAAGCATCACTAGGGATCTCGCTGAGATGCTCGTCAAGCTGCAAGGGAGAGACTTTGCGTGTGAGTTCAAGTACGACGGGCAGAGGGCGCAGGTGCACTGCGACGAGAAGGGCAAAGTGTCCATCTTTTCAAGGCACCTGGAGCTCATGACGGACAAGTATCCGGATCTCGTCGACCTCATCCCCAAGATCCGGGGCGATGGTGTCTCGAGCTTCATACTCGAAGGAGAGGTCGTCGCGGTTGACCGCCAGACGGGGGAATTGAAGAACTTCCAGACCCTCACCAACAGAGCAAGGAAGGATGTTCAGATTGGGAGCATTACGGTCGACGTTTGCCTTTTTGCATTCGATCTTATGCTCCTCAATAGCCAGCCACTTCTGGATCGGCCTTTCCGAGAGAGGCGGGAGCTCCTTCGTTCGCTATTCATCGAGGTCCCCCATCACTTCACCTGGGTGAAGTCTATGGATGCGACGTCTCAGGACTCAGAGGCCGTTCTCGAGTTCTTCAAGGAGGCAACGAATATGAAGTGCGAGGGCCTGATGGTGAAGATCCTCGACAATTTGCCAGACTTGACCTATCAGGGGGACGAGGTTCCTGATACAGTAGACGCGACTGAGTTGACGTCGACATCGAAGAAGCCTTCAACGAAGACTAAGGGAAAACTCAAGACAATGGCCGGGGACAGCGCCACGGAGAAAAAGTCACGCCGCAAACCCCTGCTGGCAACATACGAGCCGGACAAGCGGCTTGACTCCTGGCTTAAGGTCAAGAAGGACTATAACTCGACCTTTGACACGCTAGACCTGATCCCAATCGCGGGCTGGCATGGACAGGGCAGGAAGGCGAAGTGGTGGTCGCCGATCCTGATGGCCGTTCGCAACGAGGAGACGGGCTCGCTCGAGGCCGTCACCAAGTGCATGTCCGGCTTCACGGACGCGTTCTACAAGGCGAACAGGCTCTTTTACGACGACGGCAAGGCCGACGGTGACGACCTGGAAGGCGATGGAGAAGGAAGGGAACTGAAGAACGTCAGCGCTCGGAAACCCGGCTTCGTGGAATACTCGGGCCCGGGGCCGGACGTCTGGTTCGAGCCGCAGGAGGTCTGGGAGATGGCGTTCGCGGACATCACGCTCAGCCCGACATACACGGCGGCCATCGGCCTGGTGAGCGACGAGAGGGGCTTGAGCTTGAGGTTCCCCAGGTTTCTGAGGAAGAGGGAGGACAAGGGGATAGACGAGGCGAGCACGAGCGAGTTCCTGGCGGGGCTGTTCAGGAAGCAAGAGGTGAAGGCGCCTGCGCCGCTGGCTCCTGCTGGCTCGGGACTGGATGGACTGGGGGAGGACGATGACGAAGAAGAAGGAGGCGGGCAGCCTTGAAGCACAGAAAATATTGGCCGCGGCAGCTTTGGTTGTTCTTCCTGGTCTCTTTCATTCTCTTTCAGACGTTCACCTATCCCATGAACATCAACCCACGGCCCACGGGGTCCTACTCCTTCCAGATACGGTACACGATCCTGCAACCATACTTCTCCCCCTTCTTCAGGATCATCATGTCCCTCCACTCCGGGACGTTGACGGCGTTGACATACCTGCTCGGCTCGACGCAGAAGCCGCTCCTGGCGCCCCTGGCCGGAAGGCCCGCCACGGCCGGGACGTCGATGTACTTGCCCGTGTAGAACTGGAATGCGGGCTCGGTGCTGTGCACCTCGAGGTGGATCCCGGAGTCCGGGTGGCTGGCCGCGACGTGCCTGGACAGGGCTTCGGAGCGGGTGTCGACGGGCACCGTGGAGGGCTCGCCGTTGACAACGAAGCAGTCGTCGATATCGGGCTCCTGGGCGCCCAGGACGAAGGGCTCCACGACCGAGAGGCCCGGCCAGTCGGCGATGCCGTCCGTGGGGATGCCGCCTGCGTCGACGGGGAGGTATGAGCTTGCGGAGAGCTGGACTTTTGTGCCGGCGATGGATTCGCCGCCGGTGAGGTTGAAATAGCTGGTTGGGGGGAGTGGGTTCGTCGGCGTCAGTGTTGTCTGTGGGTGAGTTCTTGGGTACAGAGGGACGACGACGACGACGACGACGGAATGGGGTGGGGGAAAAGGGGGAGAGTGCACGTACGAGTGGTTGGTCATGTTGATGGCCGTCTCGTCCGCGCCGCCGACCAGCTCGGCCTCATACTCGATGCTCAGCACTGTGACCTCATTCCCGTCGACGACTTGCTTCCCGGCGGTGTAGGTCGTCTTGGCCTCCACGGTGCCCGGGAATCCCTCGTCGCCGTCCTCGCTGGTGAGCGAGAACTCGACGCTCTCGCCCCCCTCGAGCTTCCCCCCCTCGAGGCCCGGGATCGACCGGACCCCGACTGGCTTGGGCCCGTCCCAGACGCGCTTGCCCCAGCCCACGTTGCCGCCGTGCAGGTTGTTGGGCCCGTTGTTGGCCGCGAGGCTGTAAGACTTCCCGCCGTTGAGGGAGTCGAGCCTGGCCCCCTTGATGCGGTTGGCCACCCGGCCGATGGTCTCACCGAAGTAGGGGTCGTTGTGGGCCTTGTACAGCTCTGGGGTCGGGAAGCCCTGGACTATGTCGACGCCGCCGACCTTGATGGACTGGATGATGGCGCCGAGCGGCAGGAAGGTGAAGGGGGCGTCGTCGGCCATTTTGTATTTTGTATTTCTTTTTGCCTGTATGTGGTGGTGGTGGTGGTACCCCAACAGTAAGGTGAGATCAATACCAATGGAACCCTGTGAGAGCTATGCAAGGTGTAGCTCGATAGCTTTGGGTCGCTTGTTACAGGAGGCAGTAGGTGGTGTTGCAATTATCTCACTTCCTCAGGAGGGGTCAGGATGGGAAGCAGCATTGAGAGGACGAACGGGACCAGGAGTCGACGGCATCGGTATTTTATATTTGTTACAGTGCTACACAAGTGGGACGGCATTTCAATCCTCCCCATCTCGCAAAATTCAGCCTATTTGTCGCAACAGGCGACACTAAGTGTGTCCACGGTTGAAGTCATTACGAAGCCAAGCATGGAAGCTTGCACCTTCAGGGAGGATGAAGCTCGCAGCTTGGTGGTGTGGCTAGTGGCAAGGTGGGGTAGCGCCGCTAGCGGGGTAGGTGTGCTGTAGCCCGTGGGAGATGCGCGCCAATGCCATGCCAGAGCATATCCTGGCGAGCTTGGGTATGGTTAACTATCCGTAGGTACGGAGTAGGTATCCGTACTCGCAGTGGTAGTCGTCTCAGGAGGGGCGCGAAGGCGGGCAGCACAAGGGCCGAAGTGGGTAGACTCGGTGGACTACCGCGCCCACGCGGATGATTACCTATGACCATGTGTATGGGGAATGAGGAGGCTTATGGTAAGGGTAGACGGAAATGGCCCTACACCATCGGCTATTACTCTGACTCGGGGATCTGACCACCTACCTGGCTTGATGCGAGATCGTGCCCGACAAAGTGGTTACGAGAGTTGGTGGCGTTGCGGCAGCAAATAGCCGCTCACTACATGGTGATCTCTTGGAACCGGACTCTTGGGGATGTGGAACTTGCTCGGGAGTCTACAATCATCCACCTCACGAGGAACCCCTCACATACCTACAGACCCAAAATTAAAAGTTCTCAGCAAATTGGTATTTGAACACCGTGGGTTCCCCTGGTACCTATGCAATCCGTCCTGATAGTGCCATGATAGTCCTGACAGGCTCACTTATTAGGGCAGATGGACATCCATTGTGACTGCGGGGGCGGAAGGCTTGGGTGGGTGCATTCCCGGGGACAAGAAGCTCATGGCAAGTGGGGCTCTTGCTACGTAACTCCCATTTGATGGATCTTACAACATTGAATGCTGTTGTTTGGTTCGCTGAAGCGGCGGGGCCATAGGGCAGGTTATGTTGGCAACGGACGCCTCCAAGCCCAACAGTGCCATTCCAACGTCCTTGTAGGGGTACGTAAGGCTCTTGTTAGTTACCTTTGTCCCGGGATCAGGCCATGGTGTAACTAGGGCTAGTTGTCTATTGTCCCGTTCGTGAGCCCTGGCCGTTTGCGCTATCAGTATTTGACGGTTGCGGTTGAATAGTCCCCGTGCCGCCTGTTGTTCGCCATCACTTCAGTGGCCTTTCACTCACCTACCTATCTACCTGTAGGCTTGGATCACCGTCTGCAGCGGGCAGCATATGTATATACCTTCCTGACACGATGCCCCATCCCAGCAATTAAGCACCACAAGATCTCCGTGTGGATGCTGTTAGAGTCTTCCCGTTGTCTGGAAACAGATCCGTTCCGCCAGCGGCGTTCCCTACCGATCCCACCGATCCCACCGATCCCACCGATCCCACCGATCCCACAGGTCCGACCAAGTCAACGGCAGCCGCCAGTGTCTCTACTGAAGCCATGACGGATCTGGTGGGAGCGCCACTGTCACCTGCGCAAACATCGACCCCGAAACGCAAGCGGAACCTACTGTCGACCGACCACAACGAATCACCCATTCAATGTTCTGCGGTATTTTCTTTTGAAGTCCCCGCTGTTGGCGGCGATGATGGGAACAGCAGCCCCAGGACCAAGGTTGTCCAAAAGTTCCAGGGACTGGCTATAGATAGCGGAGGCGGGGCACCGCAACCATCATCGGAGGTGGCCACGGCAACAGGTGAAGGAGACAAAGGATCGGACGGCGTGCGCACCGTTCAGGTGTCACCCACTCCAGGTCGGGACAATCGAGACCAGGACTTCGCCATGCGTGACGAGGACGATGAGGACGACAACCAACAAGAATTCACGGCGCGGAAGCGATTGAAGTTCCCCGGACATGGCCCCGGGAGCCGACCCGAGCTCAACTCCTTCGGCCGCACGGCCAGCATATTCACCCCCATCGGAGGCGGGACAGTGGGGGAGTGGGCAACAGACTTGCAAGCCACCCCCGGGGGCGACCCGAAGAGAAACACAACTGCGGCAAAGGCGAGCCGCTGCCCCGCCGACACCAGGTCTCGGGGCAAGCAGCAGCAGCGGACGGGGACACCGCCCTTGGTCGCAACCAAGACGACAGCCGGCGGCGGTCGCCAGAAAGCTATTGATGATGGCGAATGGGAGGACATACCCGCCGGCAGCGGCGACGACGGCGACGACGAGGACGAGGAGCAGCAGCGGCACGAGCCCGTCGACCCGGTGCGCGCGGCGCTCACCTGGCGCGAGGACGAGATCACGGTGTACGACCCGGAGGACGAGGACGACGACGGCACGGGCATCAACGGGATCGGTTTCAAGCCCACGCCGGCCATCGCGCACGCGCGCACGCTCAAGAGGAGGCAGCAGCTCGCCGAGTACCGCAAGAGGGAGGAGAGGGAGGCCAGGGCGAGGAGGAGCCAGCGGAGGGGGAGGGCGAGCCCCGCCTCTGCAAGAGGAGGGGGAGGAGGAAGTGGCGGTGGTGTGGGCTCTTCTTCTGCTGCTGCTACTGCCGCTGTCGCTGCGGTTGGGATGGAGGAGGAAGGGCGTCGGGTTCGGAGGGTGAGATTTATGGAGGTTGAGCCGGCAGCTGTGATTATGACTTGACGATTATGGACTATTTCCGCTACTCACCCTCTTCCTGCCGCTCAGGGAGAGGACCGTTTCCTTTTGGGACTCAACTTATTGAGGCAGGGTTTTGTATACAGCTACTATTGGTGATACCTCGGTCAGCTATTCTGGAGGATCGATCATTTTTCCTTTTTCCTTTTTCCTTGATTTCTTTTGAGGGGGTTTCTACCAGGGGCGCCACGGCGTGATTAGGATAATTTTTTTGGGCGAAATGCGATATTCCTTCTATCTTTGCTAATCCTACCCAAATTCATGTGCGGATACCCATATAGTACACAATGTCCTTATATATCCAGAAAGTCTGATGCATCTCCGTTTTGATACAACATCTATTGGCGTGTTTCCGTGACACCTGACCTCACCAAAACTTATACCAGTTCTTGCGCTGCGCAGCCAATAATCTCGCAGCCTCCCCCTCCTCTTCTTTCCTCCTCTTCTCCTCAGCCTTCTTCTTCTTCTCCTCTGCTGTTTTCTGATCGTACACCTCGATCATTCTCTTCATACTCTCCCGCTCTTTCCGCCTCTGGTATTGGCACCACTCGTAGGAGGCCGTGGCGCTCGCAATGCAGGCGCCGACGGCCCAGTTGGCAGACTTGGGGATCGGAGCTGCGAGGGCGAATTTGTCCATCAGCAAAGCATGTCCGCCAGCAGTACTCAAGATTCCCCCGCTGCACCTCGACTACAGCGGGAGATAAATGGCTGGGGCCAGCTTCCCTCCCTCCCTTAACCTACCTCCAAGCACAAACCTCAGGGCGCCGACGGCGGCGCCTCCCCCGAAGCCGACCAGGAACCCCTGCCGCGCGCAGGGGAGCTTGTGCAAATTGAGGAAGTCCTCCTTCTTTATCGCCTTGACGGCGTCCGTGACGGTCGCCCTCTGCAGGCCATTCTGCGCCTTGAGCTCCTGCTGCCGCTGCTCCTCGGCCCGTAGCCGGTTCAGCTGCTCCTCTGTTGGGGCCGAATCGAACTCGTTGCTTCGCCAGGTAGGGGACGATGGTGATGGTGATGGTGTCTCATTACTACCCGTCGGTTGGCGAGACATTTCTGGTGCTCATCCAGCGCATCAGGAGGAAACTGGGAGGGAAGAGGGATCGAGTGATTTGGTATGTCGCAGTCAATTGACCTTGGAACTCTTGCATGAGCCGATCGAGTCGAATCAGTCAATCGGGAGGTGCACGGAGGTGGGGTCATCCAGACCGCAAGCTGAATCTTCGAAGCTATCCGAATTTGGTGGCAGGGAACCCCTGCAGGGGCCTGTATTTGAGGAACCGTGGAGTCCGTGTGGTCCGTGCCGTTTAATGGGGTCGCGTGAATTCGCGTGTTAGAACCGTTAAACGCGTCCCTAGGGTCGTGGTTTGGAGCTGTTGGGAAGACCAGGGCCGCCATTTTCGACCACAATGAGGAAAACAGGAGAGAAACATGTCAATTCTCCCTAAACCTGATTCTGTTTCTCTCTTCCCGCAATTCTTTTGAAGATTGGTCTGTGTGAGCGCATATCCCATGAATAATTTCTCCGCTAGATTTCTTTTCCCCCTACTATCTCTCTGAACCGCGTTGCGCGAGGTGTCTTTCCCCCTCCATCTTCTTCCTCCGTCTTCCCCTCCGTATAAAGGTTCGTAGATCGGGTCGGTTGTCAACCTGAGAACGACTTCACTCTCTCACCGATAGCCCTGACCCTAGCCGACACCGACACTGACACCACTACCGCAACCGACACGCCATGCCCAATACATCAATGCGGCGGCCCCAGAAGGGCTATCGCGGCCGCGGCGGCAAGGTGGCCTACCATGGAGGACGGAGCACACGCACCTTCACGGCTGCCTCTGGGCGGGCCGAGGGCACATCAGCAGACGAGAAGTGGGAGCGCGTCCGGCTCGCGCACAGTATAGACGAGGACATGGGCTTTGGGCGGTACGACGCTGGACGGAAGCGCGAAGGCTGGCTCGTCAACGTGCAGCCGACCAGCATCGAGGACGAGCGAGTCGCCGGCGGCGGCGGGCGGGCGGCGCTCGACTGTTACTTCATCGAGGAGGACGGCAGCACGTTCAAGGCCACAGTGGGTTACGACCCTTACTTCCTCGTCGCCGTGCGCAAAGGGCGTGAGGGAGAGGTCGAAGAGTGGTGCAAGAGGGTACCCGGCGGTGGGGTGGTGAAGACGGTGAGGAGGGTAGAGAAGGAGGACCTACAGATGCCGAACCACCTACTGGGCTACCGCCGGACATTCCTGGAGTTGAGGTTCGCCAACGTGCAGAACCTGCTTGCCGCGAGGAGGGAGATCTCCCCGATCGCCGAGAAGAACAAGAAGAACATGAATGCGATGGACACATATGCTGAGGTTGCTGCGTGAGTTGCCTTTGCACCGTTTCTTCCCTGTTGAGTAGCGCAGTTCCCCCTGGGGTTTCTTTCTCTTGGTCTCTTCGTACTGCCCGATGCTAATCTGATTGAGTCCATCGCAGAACGAATGGCGACCTGGACCTGTTCGACGATTTACGAGATGACGAGAAACGACTAAATACTTCCTTTGCCGATGGCAGCGATTTCATTGCCGATATCAGAGAATACGATGTTCCTTACCATGTACGAGTAATGATTGATATGAGTAAGTGTGCCCAGGTTCTCTCCCACTGGCCCGGTGACCTACGGGTCTTTATCACCCAAGCCGTGATCGGAGGCGTATCCAACAAAAACTGACATAGAGCCGTCCAAAATACAGACATACGAGTTGGAAAGTGGTACCACGTGGAGGCGAAACATGGTGTCACGACCGTAGTCTGCAACGAGGAGCGTCTGGCGATGGCGGATCCGGTCGTTATGGCCTACGATATCGAGACTACCAAGTTGCCCCTAAAGTTCCCCGACGCAACCTTCGACCAGGTCATGATGATCTCATACATGATCGACGGCCAGGGTTTCCTGATCACAAACAGAGAAGTGATCTCAGAGGACATATCCGACTTCGAATACACGCCGAAGCCTGAATATCCTGGTCAGTTTATGATCTTCAACGAGCCGGACGAGAAGAGCGTGATTGAGAGGTTCTTTCTCCACATCAAGGAGGCCCGGCCCACTGTGATAGCCACCTACAACGGAGACTTCTTCGACTGGCCCTTTGTCGAGGCGAGGGCGAGTTTCAACGGAATCGACATGTACCGGGAGATCGGGTGGAGGAGGGATACTGAGGACCAGTACAAATGCAACTACTCGGTGCACATGGACTGCTTCCACTGGGTCAACAGAGACAGCTACCTGCCCCAGGGTAGTCGAGGCTTGAAGGCCGTGACGGTTGCCAAGCTTGGCTACGACCCGGACGAGCTGGATCCGGAGCTGATGACCCCCTACGCCAACGAGAGGCCGCAGACGCTGGCCGAGTACTCGGTCTCCGATGCCGTCGCCACCTACTACCTCTACATGAAATACGTGCACCCTTTCATCTTCTCTCTCTGCACCATCTTGCCCCTGGGCGGCGACGATACTCTGAGAAAAGGCACCGGGACTCTATGCGAGATGCTGCTGATGGTGCAAGCCTACAGCAAGGGGATTGTGCTGCCGAACAAGCACGTCTCGCCCAAGGAAGCCTTTTGGGATGGTCACTTGCTTGAATCTGAGACGTACGTTGGTGGCCACGTCGAGAGTATCGAGGCTGGCGTCTTCCGAGCGGACATTCCTGTCAACTTCGCCGTCGACCCGGCCGCCTGCGACGAGCTCATGTGCGACTTGGACGCCGCTCTGAAGTTCAGCATCACGGTGGAGGAGAAGAAGTCCCTGGACGATATCGCGAACTACGATGAGGTCAAGGAGCAGATAAAGGCTAAGCTGGTCGCCCTCCGTGACACCCCGAACCGGCTGGAGCGCCCCCTGATCTACCACCTGGATGTGGCGTCGATGTACCCCAACATCATGACAACCAATCGACTGCAGCCCGACTCCATGATTGAGGAGTCTGACTGTGCCGCCTGCGACTTCAACCGGCCTGGCAAGACATGCGACAGGCGTATGCCATGGGCGTGGAGAGGAGAGTACCTGCCGGCCAAGCGGGACGAGTATAACATGATCAGGCACGCCTTGGAAAACGAGAAGTTCCCTGGGAAGTGGCCCAACTCGCCGATGCGCTCGTTCCAGGACCTGTCTGCGGACGAGCAAGCGACACTGATCCGGAAGAGACTCCAGCTCTACTCTCAGAAGGTCTACCACAAGATCCACGACTCAACAACGATCGTGCGGGAAGCCATCATCTGTCAGAGGGAGAATCCGTTTTACATCAACACTGTGCGTGACTTCCGAGACCGACGGTATGACTACAAGGGGAAAGCGAAGGTCTGGAAGGGCAAGACGGATGCGCTGAAGTCATCCGGGGCGTCGGGGAGTGAGGTGGACGCAGCCAAGAAGATGATCATTCTGTTCGACTCGCTGCAGCTGGCACACAAGGTCATCTTGAACTCGTTCTATGGCTACGTGATGCGGAAGGGGTCAAGATGGTATTCCATGGAGATGGCGGGCGTCACATGCCTCACCGGCGCGACTATCATCCAGCTGGCCAAGGAGCTCGTCGAGAGGCTGGGGCGGCCGTTGGAGCTGGATACTGATGGTATCTGGTGCATGCTGCCCGCGACATTCCCCGAGAACTTCGCCTTCAAGCTCAAGAACGGCAAGAAGGTGGCCATATCGTACCCCTGCGTCATGCTGAACCACCTGGTCCACGCAAAGTTCACCAATCACCAGTATCAGACGCTGGTGGACCCCAAGACGTTCAAATATGAGACGCATAGTGACAACTCCATCTTCTTCGAGGTCGACGGCCCTTACAAGGCCATGGTCCTACCGACGTCCAAGGAGGAGGACAAGAACCTGAAGAAGCGTTACGCCGTGTTCAACGACGATGGCAGCCTTGCCGAGCTCAAGGGCTTCGAGGTCAAGCGGAGAGGCGAGCTCAAGCTTATCAAGATCTTCCAGCAGCAAATCTTCAAGTTCTTCCTCGAGGGAACGACGCTGGCCGAGTGCTACGACGCTGTTGCCAAGGTTGCCAATCGATGGCTGGATGTTCTCCACAACAAAGGTACGACGCTGGCGGACGAGGAGCTGATGGAGCTGATCTCGGAGAACCGCAGCATGAGCAAGACGCTAGAGGAGTACGGCAGCCAGAAGTCCACCTCGATCACGACAGCGAAGCGCCTAGCCGACTTCCTGGGAGAACAGATGGTCAAAGACAAGGGGCTGAATTGCAAGTTCATCATCTGTGCCAGGCCGAAGAACGCGCCCGTTACTGAGAGGGCTGTCCCCGTCGCCATCTTCTCGGCCGATGAGGACACCAAAAGGGCGTATCTGAAGAAGTGGCTCAAGGAGGAGCCGGTGAACACAGACCCCAGGGCTCTCCTCGATTGGGACTACTATCTGGAGCGGCTGGGCTCGGTCATCCAGAAGCTCATCACGATCCCCGCGGCACTTCAGAAAGTTCGGAATCCCGTGCCCCGTGTGCCGCACCCGGACTGGCTGCAGCGGAGGATCAACACCAAGGAGGACAAGATGAAGCAGAAGAAGCTCACAGATCTCTTCACCAAGGGTCCCCTGGAGGACATCACCAATATCAGCGGGACTCGGGTGAACGACATGGAAGACTTCGGGACGACGAAGCTTCTGCAGCCGAAGACGGTCAATGCCGCCATCATGGCAGCCTCCCAGAGGACAACGAGTGGTGCGCAGAAGAGGAAAGAGCCGGAGCCGGCGGTTGCTCCGGCAGACCCGTGGGCGGCGCTGCCCAAGGTCATGCCCAACCCTTCGGAGGACTACCCGGCTTTTCTGGAGTACCAGAAGCTGAAGTGGAAGCTGCAGAAGCAGGCGAGGATCCGACGGCGCCATCTGTTTGGTGATCGCCGCAGCAACGTGCCCAACAACAACATCCAGCAGACCCTCATCAACCAGGCCGAGGTCACCTTCAGGGGCACGTGGCAGCTGCTTCAGCTGAAGACGACGGACAACCTGGGCATCGTCTCGGCCTACGTTCTGATCGACAACAAGATCCACTCGGTCAAGATCAAGGTGCCCCGCCAGGTCTTCCTGAACCTCAAGAGTAAGGACCTCCCAGATGTCGAGGTGGATGGTTGCCATGTCGAGCAGGTCAGCCACACACTACCCAACGGCCACTCGTCGGTACACCTCTTCAAGCTTACGGTGCCAGAAGACGTGTACTACGCCGAGGCCGACAAGTTTTCCTACCTCTTCAACCACCCGAGCGTTGAGGGCGTGTACGAGACCCAGGTGCCCTTGAACATGCGGGCTGTGCTGCGGCTGGGGAACCTGTGCACAATCGATGAGAGCCAGCGGGGCGTGTTGGGGAAGGGGCTCGACCAGGGGTTCGACCTCGCGAGCCTGAAGAGGCCCATCAGGCCGAACCCGTACCTCGAGTCGGCCAGGATGTCGTACATCTACGTCTCCCACATCAGCGCTGGCGAGCGGCAGATCTTCGGCGTCTTCTCGACGGCGAGCGACCACGCGCATGTCGTGATCCTCAGCAGGAACAGGGACGCCGGGCAGGACATGCCCAACATCACGAGGCTCTACTCGGAGCTCCTTGCCCGGAGGAAAGAAGAGGAAGAAGCGACCGGGACGGAGTCGGGGGAGGGGTCGAGCTGGCGGGACTGCTTCGACTACCAGGAGCGGATCACGTTCAAGACGACGCAGGTGACGACGCGGCGCAAGGCGTTCCTCGAGGTCAGCGACGCGGTCAAGAAGATGCGCAAGGACGAGCAGAGCAAGCCGGTGATGATGGCGATCCAGTCGTCGCAGTGGAACATGCTGGTGCACGAGATTCCCATCCTGGGCGAGTTCCCCGTCGTGCCGCTCAAGTCGGACCCGGCCGACAGCTCGCTGCCCCCCTTGGGCTGGCAGACGGTGGTGGCCCGGCGGCTCGTGGGCCACTACCTCGGCCTGGGCGGCTGGGTGCTCCACCTGACGGCCCTGGCCCGGTACGGCGACGTGCCGCTGTGCAACCTGGAGCGGGACGACCCGAGGTTCCTGATCGACGTGGCCTACGCGAGGCGGCTGCAGGCCAACAAAGTGGTCCTCTGGTGGTCCCCCGGCCCGCGTCCGGACCACGCCGGTTACGAGAGGGACGACGTGGCGGGGCCCCTGGATGTGGTGCAGATGCCCTCGGTCAACAACCCGGGCACGTTCGCTTCCGTCTGCGTCGACGTCGAGGTGCGCAACCTGGCCATCAACACGATCCTGACGAGCTCGCTCATCAACGATCTCGAGGGCGCGGCCGACTCCATCTCGTTCAACCCGGCGGCGGACGCCGCCACCGCACAGGGAGGGGCAGAAGATAGCGCCGGCGGAGGAGAGGATGTCTTCTTCTCGTCGGAGAACGCCTTCGCCAACGCCGGGGTGCTGGTGCTCCGGGAGCTGGTCAAGTCGTGGTGGACCGAGGCGTGCCGGGGAAGCACCATGGCGGACGTCATGGTGCAGCACTTGGTGCGGTGGGTCGAGTCGCCGGACTCGTTCCTCTACGACCGGGCGCTGCACTACTACGTGCAGATGATGTCGCGCAAGGCGCTGCAGCAGCTCATGTCGGACCTGCGGCGGGTCGGTTCCCAGGTGGTTTTCGCGAGTTCCAACCGCCTGCTGCTGCAGACGACCAAGGCCGAGGTCGGCAACGCCTTCGCCTACAGCCAGTACATACTCAAGTCGATCAAGAGCCGGCCGCTGTTCCACTTCATCGAGCTCGAGATCAGGGAGTACTGGGACTACCTGGTGTGGTACGATCAGTTCAACTACGGCGGCAAGGCCTGCGAGGAGGTGGTCGAGACGGAGGACGGGGAGCAGGCTCTCGAGACCGTCATGCACTGGCAGATGGCCACCTTCTTGCCGGCCCGGCTGCAGCCCGTCTTCCAGGAGTGGGTGGTCGAGTTCATCCAGCTGATGCACGCTCACAAGCGACCCGGCAGCGGTTCCGGCTCATCATCGGATCCTAACTCGACGGCGCCGCGCGCCACGCAGCTACCCATCCGCACCAACAGCGGCCTGGCCGAGGGCGCCGAGGGCCAGATCATCCTGGGCAAGGCGCTGGAGCGGCCGCTGAAGAAGGAGGTCGCCGCGCTCGTGGCGGCCCAGAGGCGCGAGCTCCTGCACCCGGAGCTGGCGGCCGACTACGACTTCCCGCTGCTCCCCGGCTCCCACCTCTCGGGCCTGTCGCCGAGCCGGGCCGTGCTGGAGCTGGTCAAGTCGCTGATGCAGGTGCTTTCGCTGGACCGGAACATCGCGCTCGAGGCGCGGCTGCTGCGCAAGGAGCTCCTGGCCATGCTGGACGTGCGCGAGTTCAGCCGGGAGGCGGCGTTCCAGAACCCGAGCGAGAGCCTGGCCCTGCCGCAGGTGTCTTGCGAGAGCTGCACGGTCGCGAGAGATCTGGACCTCTGTCGGGATGAGGATTTGCTGCCTGTGCCGGTCCGTTCTTCTTCTGGTAGTGGTGGTGGTGGTGGGGAACAAGGAGGGACAGCCACGATGACGACCAGGCCATGGCGCTGCACCTTCTGCGGGGCCGAGTACGACCGCAACGCCATCGAGGAGGTGCTCGTCGCGGCCGTCGAGGGCGTCGTGGTCGAGTGGGCGACGCAGGACCTCAAGTGCGTCAAGTGCGCCGCCCTGAGGGTCAACGACTTTATGGAGCACTGCACCTGCAGCGGGGAGTGGGGGAACTTGGTCGGGAGGGACGAGGTGGTGAGGAGGCTTGGGGTTTACAGGAGCGTCGCGCGCTCGTACGGGCTCAAGATGCTGGCTGATGTTGTTGAGGGGGTTTTTGCTGGGATGTAGAAGGTGGTGGGTAGATGGGTGTTCGGGTGGTGTTCTTTTTTTCCCCCCTCTTTTTGATCGTATGGATTGGCAGTTTTGGATGCATTCTGGAGTGCGGGTTGTTGGCTTGGTGCTTTGTCTCCTATTTGGCTCACCACCTACCTGTACCTACTTACCTACATATCTACATACCTGCTGCGGCATATCTTCACTTTTGGCTGTTGGCATAACCTAGTGTCCTCTTTCTGACAAGCCAGTTAGCATACACACTCGCGTTGATCTCTCTGCTTGTGCTACGAACCCACGACTTGCGTACCACCAACTAGCGGAGAGTGACGCCAGCTTGAAGTAGTACAGGAAGACGGCGGTGGTGCGTGCGGCTGGGTCCTACCCACAGGCTCACCATTTCCATTTTAGAACAGCTGGTGAGCGCTGGGCCGTTAGTCACAGGCTGCAGCAGTAATTTCTAGGCGTGGTTGCGTGGTGGGTGGGGGTTGGTACTGAGTGGTAAACTAGGCGTCAAACTGGGCAGAAATACACATGAAATAGAGGGGATTTAGACTGATATTTAGGGAAGGCATGCACAAATAGAAACATGCGGATGTATGATACACATAATATGGTCAGATCAGCAGGAAATAACAGACGGAAGTAGATGAGAGCGCTTTGCTGTAATGGAAAGGGGGAATCAAAGACCGAAAGATCATGGGCAGAATAGAAAGCAGGTATAAAGAGACCAGACGCTGGTGCCACACCAAACAAAGAAAAAGAAAGAAGAGAAAACAAGAAGAGACAGACGGTTCACAAGTCCAGGTTCATCCCCATGCCACCACCACCCAAGCCGTCCTCATCGCCCTCCCCGCCGCCGCCGCCGCCGCCGCCAAGCACCTGCCCGTGGCCGTGAGAGTGAGAGTGAGCATGGGAATGAGCGTGGCTGTGGCCGTGATCCACGGCCATCTGCGTCAGCTGGGCGAGGTCGTAGGCGGCGCTCGGGTCCGCGAAGCCGGCCTCCCAGAGCCCGAAGTCGTCCCCGTCGGCGCCGTCCTCGCCCGCGCCGGCCAGGCCGTTGGACATGTTGACGTCGAAGAAGATCTCCTCGACCGAGGCGACGTCCCCGTCCAGGAGCCGGAGGCCGCCGGGCACGTTGAAGAAACTCATGTTGTTGACGATGCTGTTGTTGGTCGGGGAGGCGTAGGGGTTGTTGTTGTTGTTGTTGCTGTTGGGGCTCGTGTGGTGGTTTGCCGAGGTGGATGATGACGGGCTGGTGGTTGTGGGGCCGAATGTGTTGTTGCTGCCGTTGTACTGTGCCGCGCCGAAGCCGAAGTCGAGGGTCTCGTGGGCCGCTATCGTGTCCGGGGCATAGGCTCCTCCCGCGGCGACCGGGATGGGCCCGAAGACCAGGGTGCGCTGCCCTAGCATGCCAGTGTTGGGCACGACGGTGCTCGGGGAAGGCGAGGCTTGGAGAATGCGTTGTTGTCGTTGATGTTGCTGTTGCTGGTGTCGGTGCGGATGTTGCTCATGTTGTTGCTGTTGGTGCTGGCTCGGACCACTGAAGCTGCCCTGTGGAGAGTGCGGCGTTGGATACTGTGGTTGCGCCGGGGAAGACGAGGCTGTCGTGGATGTCGCCGCTGTCATAGTTGAAAACCCACCCGACGGGACCGAAGGAGCCAATGAGGGGGCCGGCTGCATAGCTTGTGGCTGTTGTGCCATTGGTGGCGGGGAGGGAACGACAATGGTGCGGAGGTGGTCGAGCAGTTGGTACCGTGCGCCGATATAGCTGTTCCCTCTCTCGGACATGCCCCTGAGCAGGACCAACCCCGCATTCATGGCCTGCGTGTTCTGCGGGTCCGGCGGGAAGGCGATGCAGACCATGACCAGGACGATAGTGGCGGAGAAGATGTGCTCACTGTCCATGTAGCCGTATGTAGCTGATTGGGGGGTGGTTTTTTTTTGGTTAGAAAAGAAAATCAATATGCACGAGTATGCATTATGTATGCGTTTCAGATTCTGAATGAGGGTTCCACTACTCACCAACTAGATCCCTCTGCGCCGCGATGCTCATCAGCTTGATCGAGTCCTGCGCCGCGCTGACGCACATCTCGATCACGCTGATGGTCGTCTGCGACAGGCCCTCCTTCCAGCTGGGCCGCTCCTTCTCGCCCGACCCGCCGCACCCGGACCCGCCGAGCAGGCGCTTCTGGACGACGTGGAAGAGCAAGGGCCTCGCCGTCATGTTGATGCACTGGTAGTAGTGCACGAGCGTCGAGACGGACTCGCGCGAGATGCTCAGCCGGGCGGGGTCGAAGCGCAGCTGCTCCGGCAGCTCGCGGTGCCACCTGGACAGGGCCAGCATAATGCTCTTGACCGACGCCATCAGGCGGGCCCCGGACTTGGGCACCTTGCGGAAGATGTACTTGTTCACTTCGCCCAGGATGCGCGACAGCTCCGTATACTGCCGGAGCACCACGGCCGGGCAGTAGTCGGGCTCCGAGGGCAGCTTGGACGGCGGCTTGACCCCGATGTCCTCGTCCTGGATCGTGATCGGGTTGCCCGACTTGACGCAGAGGATGCGGTCCAGGCTGTAGATGCTCCACCAGACGCGCCTGCGGTGCTCCCGCACCTCCTCGTCCATGCTCTGGTCTGACACCTCCTGGTGCAGGCCTAGCGAGATGGCCATGCGCAGGGCCATGCCGATGTAGAGGAATGCCGCGTCGCGCCGGTTCATGTTCTGCATGAAGTAGCCGATCAGTGAGAGCGTCTCGACGCACAGTATCGACCCTTCCTCGTGCACGTCAGGGAGCAGCTGCAGGGCGTGCATGAAGTACTCGAACCCGGGTGGCCCCTTGAAGTCGATCCACTGGTTGACCGAGTAGAGCTGGCCGAAGGCGAGTATCACCAGGATCTTGGCGTACTTCAGGCAGGCCTCTTGGTCGTTGAGGTCCGGGAGGGGGCCCTGGTAGGCCTCGATCAGGGACTGCTCGAACTTGGCCGGCTCCGTCCACGAGAAGATGGTGCCGATGTAGGTGTACTGGGCGGCATAATACCGCCTGGCCGTGTCGATGGGCGGCAGCCGAATGTGGCTCCGGGTGGAGAGCCGGCGGGGCGTAAGGAGTTCTGGGTCGTAGTACCTGGGGTTGAAGTCCAGGCTCACGTCGTCCGGGTAGTGGACGCCGGGGAGCTTGCCCATGCTGCGGAGAAACATGTCAGAGTGGCCGGGGCCCTTGAAGCCGCCTTTGAGGCTAGTTGAGGGGCGTGGCTCCTGCTCCCCGACGCCACCGACGCCCAGCCTGCCGAAGTCCTCCAGCAGTGCGTTGCCCTCCGCGATCTCGTCGTCGTCATCATAGTACCCACCGTTGTCGTGACCGTTGCCGCTGCCGCTGCCGCTGCCACTGTTACTGCCGCTGTTGTTACCGCTGTTGCTACCGACCGGGGCCTTCCCCTTGATGGGGACGGCCGGCGAGACGTGGAGCCGCCTATTTTTGAGCGCTTCTTCGTACGCCTTCGCCTTGCTTTCAAGGTCGCGCAAGTAGCTCTCATTAACATTGATCTTCCGCGCCTCCTCATATATACAGTCAATGCCGCCTTCCCGGCATCGTTTGCACTTGGGCCGCTCCTTGGAGCACTGTGACCGGCGGTGGCGACAAGGGTTGCACCTGAAGCAGAGCAAGGTCAGATCCAAGAACACCATTTTGCTCTCCGGGGCCGATCCGCGCTCTCCGCGCAGTCTGGTACCGGATGCGGGAAAGCACGCGGAAACATACGAACAGAAGAAAAAAGGGGTGGGAAAATAACAAGAGACGTTGGTTGAGGTTTCCTTACGCAATAGGTCGGATAGAGGTCGCTTCAGACAATGATGGCGAGGGGGATGTGGTCGTCGACGACGATGCCATCGTATATACCGAGAATTGTACCTTACTGGGGGCAACTGCTCCAGTAGGCACTTTCACACTCGTCCAGCGCTCTCAATCAGACCAGGGGATGAAGGCCTCAGAGACAGATGTGAAATTGTCACTGGTCCCATCAGGATCCACTAAGTCATCAGTTTCTCTGACAAACTGGCTCCACGAGAGCCCTTTATTTAAATCCTTGGCTAGCTCTGGTCCCGAAGTCGAGGTTTCGAGGTTTCTGAGGCTCTGCCAGTTGTGTGTGAGGCTTGGGCTTCATGTTGTTACATCCATTGGGAGGCATCCTACGTGACAATGACGAAGCAGGCGACCTGCAGGGGTTGGGGATGGAATATTGGCTCCAGTCTGCTTCATAGGTTGAAGGGCCGCTTACGGGCATGCCTGATTGGGGAAGCCTGGGCATGGAGCATCCGGAAGTCGCCATTGATGTGGCTTCAGCGGCAGTTTAGGCGGCTGCCTGTAGGTATCTTGGGTTCTGATAGCCCCCGATTGCGTGGAGATAGCGCTCTGGCCAGGCGCTGAGGTGGGTGGGCCGCCAACTGCAGTCTATGTGAGAAGGGGATCGGGGCCCGGTCGCTGTGCTTCTCCGCGTGTGGCCGTGACCGCGCTCCCTAACTTATCTCGTAGGCTTAAAGAGACTTGCAAGAGCACATGAGGGCCATTGTGGAATATTGGCCACTTATTTTATTGGACGGCAGCAT
Organism: Pseudohalonectria lignicola; assembly: GCA_003049395.1. Taxonomy (NCBI): domain Eukaryota; kingdom Fungi; phylum Ascomycota; class Sordariomycetes; order Magnaporthales; family Ophioceraceae; genus Pseudohalonectria; species Pseudohalonectria lignicola. Next base: position 50,198 of record PYSP01000120.1, read on the forward strand.
CAGCCATCGAATACCAGTCAGAAAAGGCTCTAGAGATAAGATCTCGGGTGTGGCAGGGTCGGGCGCTGCGGGGTAAATGACTGATGAGCCTTAGTGCCGGCGAAGGTGCCCGAAAGCACTCAATACCAGTCATTCCAAACCCTGCCGTAGGTTCCTTCGACCTGCCAACCTAGTATAGAGTATGTTCTGGTAAATAGCATCCAAAGCGTCCTGCATCAGTCCGCCTTGTTGCCTGCACCTCGGCCGTTTTGAGCATGCTCTGCGATGAATGGCTAATGCTGTCATTTGATGCATCTAGGATGTTTCAGCACTATCTGGGTGATGCTAACTAGTGACCTCTCAGTGGCTAAGATCCGACTTTTGTCGGCACAACCGTTCCGACGTAGTTGAGACTATTAACGACATTCGACGACACGACACTTGATAGCCTCCATCCCGGCTACCGACACGTGCTTCTTCGTCTCCAAAGCAGGCTATTGTTGACCTCTGTGGGATTGACAGAATACCCCAGCTAGAGCCTCTGGCTAGCGAACCACCTACCGTCTACCTACGTATCACACTAAGGGGCCATTTCCACTAATACCTTGTTACTTCGTCACCCACTCATCGAAACTGCTAATACACAAAGATTGTCGCGGATCATCGATAGTTTTTCAAGGACACAATTGAGTCAGATCGGAAGCCAGAAGCCAGTCTTAACAGCTTAGAGAAGGGGTGTGTTTTGAGCACTTAACTATCCCAAGCCTTAGAGGTGGCATGTCCACTAGATGTGCATGCAACAAAATTGAGACCTCATAGCAGCCACTCCTAAACGCATACAGACAGAACATTCATCCAAAGCATATCTCCGCCATGCTCATAAACTCCAAAACCCGTGCCCTGTGCCCTTAGGCAACATTCCGTCCACCTCAAATAAGGCGTAACATTTTTTAAATTTAGTAAGCAGGAAAATTAGGTACGCAGTTAAGGCCCAAGGATCAGAGGGGAAACACCTCCCGGTCCGTGAGGTCCAACACGACCATATGCCCAGGCGAGTGCGCCATGACGACCCCCTCCAGCTGGGCCTGCCTGACTGCCTCCTGCGGCGTGACCCCGCAGCCCCAAAACACGGGCACGAACCCGTCCTCCTCCTCCCAGCCTTCCGGGCCGGGGCCGAAGAACCCCCCGCTCCCGTCCAGCCTAAGGGGCGGCTCCCCGAACTCGGGCCTGCCGACGTCGGCGATGCCCAGCCGCGCGGCCCCGTCCCAGCCCCAGTCCACGGGCTCGCCGTGCGTGGCGCCGAACCGGCGCGTCACCTCGCGGACCCGCTCGACCTCGGACGCGCGGTACGGCCGCATGGAGACGACCATGGTCGTGCCGCGGGAGAAGACACCCGCCGACATGAGCGGCACCGAGGTCCGGTACATAGGCACGTTACGGCCCTGCAGCGTGTGCCGAGGGGGCAGGCCCGCGGCGCAGAGGGCCTCCTCGAAGGAGTAGGAGCAGCCGATCAGGAAGCCGACGTGGTCGGCCGTCCACTCCGCCTCCACGTCGCCCCTGTCGCCCCCGGCTGCGAGGACGCCGTCGACGTAGACCCTGTAGGCGGGGAAGTCGTGCCGCAGGTCGATGTCCGCCGCCACCGGGAGGGCCCGCGGGGATTCCTCTTGTCTGCCGCCCCGCGGGCCCCCCGGGCCGGAGGAAACCGCCGATTTGAGGTTGCGGGAGTCGCCCGGCAAGGCGGACTCGGCCAGCAGCGGGCAGGGGACCGGGTTGCGCGCGCAGAGGAGCCGGAAGTCCGCCGCGTACCGGCTGGGGAGCACGATCGGGTTCGCTTGGAGGTAGGACGGCGCCAGGCCCGAGGTTTGGGTGGTCAGGGTTTTGTTTCGCGCGGCAAGGCGGACGGCGAGGCCCGTCTGGAGGGTTTTGATTGTCGTGAGAGTGGAAGTCGCTGCCATTGGGAGGAGTTCTACGAGAGACTTGCAGTTAGGTTGATGTCCTGGTGTCTAAGGAGGAGATTCCCTGTTACGAACTTGGGATGCTCGTGTGCAATGTTTGGAATCGGGTGTCGCCTTTGGCAGATACAATCATGGCTTATAGCATGTGGTGGCCAGTGGGTTCACCCAGAAGAGGTTAACGGCGTCACGAGTCACGAGGGGGGAGGAGACGATGATGGGAGCCTTTTAATTGGCCTTCACCTCGGGGCCAGTCCTCAGCAAAGATGACGCGCTTTCTTGAAGCCACTCCCGCGTTGTGTGTCTGGTCAACACTCTGTGCCATTGAAGCCGCCAACACATCCTAGTTACCTCCTCAATCATCGTTTTTGGCCACAGATGCGGCTGTCGAATGGTGGAGCGCAAAAGCCTCAGGGTCCAGCAATACTACGTACGTCGATAGATGTCAAAGACCAGTGGAGTAGAGGCCCGACACAGCACGCTCTCGGGGACCCACCCCGACGACATGGTGCATGGAGCTAACGCAGGCAGTGAATGCGATAACCACCCACAAAAGCCAGCCACGCTGGATTGGGTTTCAAGATGGAGTGAATCCCACGCCCACGTTATTCACCTCTGGATGATCAGATCCACGATAACTATGTGACATCTTAGTGAGCACCAAGAGCCTCCGGTTTCCTATCTGGGACTAGAGATATCACAAGTGACAAGCTGACAATTGATACAACCTTGAGTAAGTAGGTAATAGGCTCTTGTAATGGTTACATAGGTAAATGGTTACAGAGCCAATGTTCAGATGCCTAGGTTGGGGGGCTGCTATGCAATTCTTTTTGGATTTAGAACGGATGCCCTTTAATAAGCTAATTATTTAGTCATAGAACAGGCCCCTTTCCCCGCTTTACTCAACTCAATATGTCTCTGATTCGGCTTCTGTGACAACTAATTATATAACTCCTTGCGGAGCCGTCTGGGAGTGTTTAAATGATAGACGGTAGCAGATGCCGCTCAAAAAAAACACGTTAACACAAATTAACAACTAATAATCCATGCATTCCTGTGAAATCCAGGCTGACAGAACGGAAAGTAACGATGCCCTTGAAGTCCGTCTCGAACGTGGTCACCTGCTCTTCCCAGTTAATACATAATTACTAAGAGAAAGACATGGCTCACAGGCAAGAAACCCAAGAAGGGAAAGACTTCCTTGTCAACTGCTGTTCAGCCCATGGTCCACCGCTTGGGCTTTCGCTCGCCCGCATAATGGCCCCAGCCAAGGGCATGAGAGTAGGAACCAAGGTAGCCATTCCCCTTACAACCTAGCGACCAACTGGTACATTGAAAATACGAGACTAGCTAGATTGGGTTATCTCACCAAGTGACACATAAACGAACTAAACCTAGCCCAAGGCACACGCCTACACTACTGACCTCGTTCGCCAGCGAGATACCACGTGACTATATAGCAGGAACCGCGGCGCCACTGAGGCCTGTATTCCTAGAGCAATAAACAAGATGTAAAGTCGGTAACTAGCTAGTTGGATCTACATTAGCTTCAGGCTACCATCACCATGTCTCAATCCATCTCTCCTCTCTAAAACCCATACGCGAGGAGGATACGAACAACTTCGACTCACGCAATGTCTTCTCTTCCACACTCACTTTAAGGCTGTACCCCTGTAGGGTCTTTTTACGCCCACTCCTTACTCACCCAAAGACTCAGACTCAAGTCAGTCTCTGATTCTCACGAAGCTGCCTACCCACCTACCTACATATCCCCCAAACTGAAAGCCCACCTCCCACCCTCCCCGGAAGACCCCGCGCCGCCACCACCCATGAGTCGCCCCTCCGCGACGGCCCCGGAGTTGGCGCAAGCCCCGACCGAGACCTTGACGCACCGCTGGTCGCAGCAGGTCGAGTCTGCCGTCATGCAGCGCTCGTCCCCGCCGCAGTCGGCGTTGGTGACGCAGGCCTCATGGTCCTCGCAGCTGGCGCCCGCCTGGACCCGGAAGCAGAACCCGACCCCGGACGTGTCCGTCGCGCAGTCGCACAGCTGACCCGCCCCGCCGTCGTCCACGCACCGCGCGATGTCGTGGCAGCCCCGGGCCCGCCGGCCCGCGCAGTGCGGGTCCCTGGCCGGCGCCGCCGCGTAGGCCGTCACCGTGGTCGTGCGGATCGCGTACGAGGTCGGCGTGCCCCCGCTCGCGGCCTGGGTCGTCGTGCCGCAGAAGGGGAGGGAGGCGTTTGCGGGCGGCGCGCTCGGGGCCGCGAGGGTTAGGGTTTTGGAGATCGTGATGGTGGAGTTTCTGTGGGGTTTTTTCTTGTCAGCTTTTATTTATTTGATCCCGAATATGATGAGCCGATCAAGTTGGAGGGACCTGTCATATTATTCTCACTCACACTGCGGCTGGTGTAGTCGTCACGGTGAGGATGTTCGCGCAAACGCCGGTCTCTTGGGCAAGCGTGCTGCCGGCTGCGACGAGCAGGAGAAAGGTCAGGGGTACGAGAGGCATGTTTAGGATGAAGCAGGAGTCAGGATATACGCTTGATACCAACTGGCTAGGCTCCTCATGGGTTTGAGACGGCCATCGGCTTCATTTTGTATGAGGCATCCTATCTGAGTGTAACCCCTCAGTGTACAGTGACGCTTCGGCAGCAAACATCATATGGTGCCGCGTCTACAACTACCCATCGCCTGGGTCCACAACTGAGTGCGGAGAAGAGGGACGATGGACCAGGGGGCGGGGAGGCTTGAGAATGGATTTGAAAAAACAGTGCAACGTGCTTAGACGATCTGGCAGAATGGAGATCTCCCTAAGTTTAATCCCCAGCCCATGGGGTCCCAGAACTGCCGGCCTGAAAGAGCACATCTATATGATAGACTGGACTTTCGCAGCTCTGCGATGCTGTTCCCACAAGCCCACACCGGTATACTCTGGGTTTTATGTTGAGAACTAGCTCACCGTATTATGGCTACTAATTTTGCTGCCTAAACCCGATGGGTAAAGGGGAATGCAAGGGACACTCAAAGACATTAGCCGACGAGTCTGATGTTCTGGAATGCTTCCATGAGCTGGATTGTATAATATGTAGGCAAGTAGCTAGCTACCTGTGGCGGCTAATTGTTTGGCACAGCACACCCTAGAGAGTAGAGAGATGAACTGAAGTAAGTAATTATAACAAGCTTTATCAGTTTACCCCTTTTAAACTCCTGGTATGTTTCTATCCGTTACCCTTAAGAGCAAGGAACCTGCTGAACCTAGAAACTCCCTGCAATGCGTCCCCAACTCCAAACATGCTGCTACATGCTTCCCAGAAATCACATCCCCCCGATCGGTCCATCCATTCAACCTGTTGACCCTCACAGTCTGAAAATGCTATTGCTTAGAAGTGAGCCTTCCTGGCAGCCCTCCTGTCGAACAGTTTCTTGATGCCCTTGCCCTTGCCCTTGCGCTGAGACCACCCCATGGTTTGTCAATAAGATTGCCAGTAATAATGGGGTATGTGGGAGTTGCAAATTGGAACTTACCGAAGGCGAGGGGCTCTTCTTCTTGTCGTCCTTCTTCTGGGAGGGCTCTGGCGATGGGGTGCGGACGCTCGCCTTGATAGCGTGGACGTAGGGCTGCATCTTGTCGATCTCGTCGTGGGCGCCCGCGCTGCTCGAGAGCTTCACGGCGTTCTTGACGGTGACGATGTTGCCCTTGCCCTTGGTGGCTGTGTAGACGCCCCCGGAGTTGGCGGACATCTGGGCGACGATTGCGTCCGCTTGCTTGTTCGTGAGCGAGCTAGCCGCTCGCTGTGTGTAGTCGGTGAGTTCGTTCTACGCCTTGACCTAGTTGCACCGGTACTGGAGCCTCCAGGAGGCGAAGACCTGGGTGATGAGGAGGAGGGAGGTGAAAAGGACGGACTTGAGGCAGACCATGGTGAAATTGGTGATATAATGTGAGAGGAGTGGTTGGTGAGAGTTGTTCTTGAGATTTGAGAAGGTCTGGTTTGGCTGAGAGTGGAAGGCTGGGAGTGAACAGGATTTTGTTCTATGTTGTTCTTGCTGTTGCTGTTGCCGTGACTGTCTTGGAGTTGGGAGAAAGACCTTCAAGTCGAGTGTGTGCGACTCTTCTTAAATATTCCTCCTCCTCACTGCGCTGAGGGCATGACATGCCGAGATAATCGGAGACATAGTGAGTCTGGTAAGGCTGTGAATAGGGACGTAATTAGTCCACGGATTTCCCAACTCCCAAAGTATGACGAAAATTGTCGTACTGAAGTGAATGGATCTTTAAGGCAAATCCCGCAATGATTGAGGCTCAAAATCAACTTTTACTATAATAACGCTTACTCTGCAGTGATTTCTCCAAGGGGTCGGCCGGTCTGGTGCGGCAGTGGCAGCGGCACAAGCCGGGAAGTTGCCCAATTAAGTTCACCGTGTGTAGCAGGACCCCGTAATTACTTGGTCGGTCTATTGGCCGTTGAGGCTTAGTGGTCTCTAGAAGGCTTGCTATCTTTTCTTGTATATTGATAAATGTGGTTTCTCATTATGCGACATGGATTGTATGGATCATGTTAGTGTGCGATTCCTCTATCGAGCCCCAATTCCTCTCTCAGTACAGAGGTTGGTAACCAGCGATTGCATCAGTTTCACATTTGCAGCCTCTCTGTTTTTGTGATCCGGTGGTCGTGTGGGCCTGTGGCTATGCTTCGGTTGCGGGGCTGCGGGGGTAAGAAGCCAATTTCTCGGCCCGCACGCAACAATTGAACATGATGACAGCGCGATGGGCAGACAGACTTATTCTAAAGAACCGACTGCCGTATTGGCTGCCCAACAGCACAAGTCAGTCATGGCCTTGTCGGGATGGATGCTCAGGCTGCGTCAGCGACAACTGCTGGGCGAGTGAAATTCGCGTGGCGGCTGGGTCTGCAGGAATTTTCAGCTACCTGACCTCATCTTGCAGGTGGCCCGTGGCACAGAAAACCGTCATTGCTGTGCTGATACTGCTGGCAAATGTGCTAATGTCATAGTTTGGTAATGTACCAGCATTCTTGCTCAATCCGGGCTTGTAATCATAGTCCTTAGACGCTCAGAAAGATGATCGGAATTTATTAATCAGTCCTCTTCCTAGATCCCCTGTGTTAGTTCCTCGTCTCGGCAATTTGAACCGGGTCTCGGTGATTTTGACCAATCAGCGTCGTTAAACCCCGAGCTTTCGGCCATTCCGGGTTCGGTAAGGGCTTCAACATCGACTCGGGTCGACACTTCTGCGACACGTCAATCCTCTCTGATTATTTTTTCTTCTTTTTCTTTTTTCTGATGATCTGATAAGTCTGCAGTACGGAGTACTCTTTTCCCCACCGGCTATCCGACATTCGGTGTTAATTCTCTCCAAAAGGACCGGGTACTGCCGTGGTCAAAACGACTGTGCTGCATGCGAGCATCAAAAAGCCGAGCTCGCTCGTGACGGCTCTCAAGCCCGGATAGCAGAAGGTTAGGAGTACGGACCAGCAGTGAACGGGGATATACCGCTCAGCGCCGTATCGGCGCCTATGACCTTCGTGATGTCCAACGTGGAAGCATCAGTCGTCAGGCCTTGTCTTCAGGCCGGGAGTCAGAGGGCGGTGAGGCGGCGCCGCCCGCCGTTAGCATGCGGTAAGTGGTCATTCAATCCTTTTAACGAGCCGTTTCTTTTGTGTCAACATAACCGGTGGAAGCAAAATCAGTCACCCCCCCTCACTAACATTCAAATGCTCACACGAACCCGCAGAGCAATGCCGCCGCCGCAAGGTCAAATGTGATCGCAACGTGCCATGCGCCACGTGTCTCAAGAGCAATAACCCCTATTGCACCTACGTGGTACACAATCTTCCAGAAACGAAAAAAAGCCGGCCTCCGCCCACTCTACTGCAACCCGCGCCGGCACAGAGTGGCTCAATCTTGCCGGTCCTGCCAGGAGTGCATTCAAGTGCCGTCTCCACCTTAGATGCTACTGGGCCGACCCCGGCTCCAGCTCCAGCTCCGGCTCCAGCTCCAGCGGGACAGGGAGAGGGATTGCTACATCGACTGCCTCACCCCAGGATCTCCTCGCAAACCTACGAATATGAGGAGTTCGGGAACTGGCAGGCTGTCTCCAGTACGAGCGGCCTCAGCTGTGGGAGGAGCTCAATCCCCACGCCGATATTCACAGAAGCAGCGACAGCAGCAGCGTCCCCACAGAGCATCTCAGGACCCCCTAGTAGTTTTTCGTCCACTAGGAACGCGCACCAACTTGAGGAGAGGGTGCGGCAGCTAGAACAACAGCTCGCGGATGTTATGCTGCGAGAAGCGGTTGGCGTGAGTGCGGCGGCGGAAAGTCCCTCACGGGGTGGCGTAGAGGCAGGCTGGCAGCATGCTGTCCGGGGCAGCGTCAGCAAGACACGGTTCTTTGGGCAGAGCCACTGGGCGAATGTGGCCGACATGGTAAGCACTAGCCTAGCCTTTGCCTTTCCGGCCCTGACTTTCTAGTCTCTAAGTATGCATGAGTGAGTACGAGCACCACACTGACAGAGGGGGTCGTCACGGGATTGCCACTTGAGCTAGATCAAACCCCTCGTGGATTTTGTGAGAAGAGTGGAAACCGAGAGGGACACCGACCTCTACCGCGAGATGGAGCGGTGCAAGGGCCTGGCCAGGACGGTCAAGGCCCGGCGCAACCCGTCGATGAACATCATCGCTATAGGGAGGCACATGCCTGGCCGGGAGCTCGCCGACGCCCTCGTCGAGGCCTACCTCCGGACATTCGAGACGGTGCACCGGATCCTGCACGTCCCGACCTTCAGGGCCGACTACGAGCGGTATTGGCGGGACCCGTCTGGGGCCAGCGACGCCATGATTGTGCTCTTGCAGCTCGTCATGGCCGTCGGGGCGACCTTCTACGACGACAGGTTCACTCTGAGGCCCTCGGCGCTGCAGTGGCTATACGAGGCGCAGTTCTGGCTCATGGGCCCCTGCGAGAAGCACAAGATGACCCTGACGGGCCTGCAGATCCACTGCCTCGTCCACTTCACGAGACACACCGTCAATGTCGGGTCCGACCTCACCTGGGTCGGGGCGGGCGCACTGATGCGGACGGCCATGTACATGGGCCTGCACCGCGACCCCAAGCGCCTGGTCAGGATGTCGGTCCTCCGGGCCGAGATGCGCCGGCGGCTGTGGATGACCATCCTCGAGATCCTGTTGCAGTCCAGCATCGACTCGGGCGGGCCCCCGCTGATCAGCACGCGGGACTACGACACTGCCCCCCCCTCTGACGTGGACGACGATCAGCTCACCGAGGAAGAGGAGGATACTGATGCGTGGCACCACAAGGCCATGGCTGCTGGCGGCAGCGGCGGAGGGGGTGGGGGTTCGGGTCGAGGCACGCGCCGGTGGACGCAGATTACAACGCCCCTCGCCCTCTTCAGGACCTTCGCCGTCCGCCTCGCCGTCGCCAGGCGGGTCAACGACATCCAGGCGGGCAGCGGCGGGGCGTCTTACGAGCGGACGCTGCGGCTCAACGGGGAGCTGCTGTCCGCCGTGCAGCGGATGATGCACCAGCTCAGGGGGCTGCCCAAAAAGGCGGCCGCGGCCGCGGCAGCGGAATCCCCCTCGTCGGCGTCGGCGTCGTCGTTCCAGCTCCGGTACGTCCAGCTGATGACGCACCGCTTCTTCTTCGCGCTGCACCACCCGCTCCTGCCGCTGGCGATGCGCAACCCGGCGTACTACTACTCGCGCAAGGTATGCATCGACACGGCGCTGCGGCTGGCCGAGGTGTGCTTCCTCACCCCGGAGCAGGCAGCGCTGGCGGGCCGGATCACCAACACCACCAACACCACCAACACCGCCACCACAGGCGACGGCGGCGGCGACGGAGACCACGACGAGGCCGACCAGGACTTCCTCCGGCTCGTCATCGGCGGGTCCGGATCCTACCGCTCCGTCACGACGCAGGTCATCCTCACGGCCGGGGCTGAGCTGCTCCACCAGGCGGCCGAGTTCCGCGGCAAGGGGGACGACGCGGCCCCTTACTCCTTCTCGTCGCCGCTCGACGCCGACCGCATGAGAAGCGTGCTCGAGGCCGCGAGGGCCTGGGCCGCCAGGCGGGTCGGCGCGGGAGAGACCAACATCAAGGGGTCCGGCTTCATCGCCTGCCTGCTGGCGCACATCCGCGCCGTGGAGGACGACCTGGGCGCGGAGGAGAAGTTCAGGGTCGTGGCCGAGGCGTCGGCGGAGGCCATTGTCGAGTTTTGCCGCATCATGGTTGAGCTTGCCGGCGGGTTCCAGGAAGGTGGCGGCGGTAGTGGTGGTGGTGGTGATGAGGTTGGTGCGTCTGCTGGAGGGATCGAGGTCGACGGCGCAGGCGGGGTGGGAGGAGCTGGAGGAGGAGCCGTTGGTGGTGATGGGTTGGGTATGGCCTTCCCCCAGTTTGAGGGTGATGGTAAGGTCGGTGTCAACCTCCTCGAGGGCTTGGACGTGCTGGATGATTGGGATTGGGATGACATGGTGAGTGAAAAATGGATGTTCGGCTAGTGACCCACCCGTCCCACCGCTCTCGGGCAAGCAAGGATTCACTTTTTTGTTTTTTTTGTTTCGGTACCAAGTCTGCTGACCCCTTACCTCAGACGTTAAATCCCGGGTTCGGTTTAGAGGTTTAATCCTGACACCTTCCATCAAGGTAGTAGTTCCACACGGTATAAGGTAAGGATTGAGACAGCAACTCAGTTGTAAAACTATAGTAGAAAAATAGAAATCTCCTCCTCATCCCCTCGGCGAAGATCGGCCGAGATGAGATGTTAATCATGTTGCCCACACTTTGCACATGCAACAATTCACCATCCGTTTGAGGCTGTAAATTATATAACAATCCGTCGGCAGGGCGGTTGTTCTTATAGCCATCAGCCAGCCAAAACACACCAGCTGTGTTATACCGAGAGAACAGGATAACAAACGAGAGTAATTGGTTCCGTGCGAGGGCAGCGAGAATATGTTACGTGTTCGTTCTCATGCTCACGTTAAGGGTTTTCTGTCAGCCCATTACCCTAGTTATAATTACCAGGCGCTTAGATTCCCGCTGTGTGCGCATGTGTTTATCCTTGTCTGCTCCCCTCCGTCTTGCCATCCCTTCTTTCTTCAAATATTCAATCTTGGCAAATTCAAACCGAGCATCACGGCATCGGCGGTGGATCACGACTAGGTGGTTCACTACTTACCTCGTAACCTACCTACTCAGGCAGTGAGCTGGCGATGGCGGTCACAATTCACACGTTGAGAATCACGAGGGATAAGTGACTGATGCCATTGAACTCGTGTCTTCCGGTGGCTTACTTCAAGGTATATAAATGCGTCTCTTCTCGTTCTCTCTAACCTCGGAACTTGGAGGCATTCCGTCTCTAGCGAATTTATCCTAATTATGCCTAGCCTCCAGTGCCCTGTGCAAGCCCAACCTCAACCTCAACCCCAAGCCCATATACATCCTTAGATTTCAATTGCTTCAGCCTATCACCCATTCTTTGAAAGACTGCCTCAATATCCAGCCATGGGCTCAATGATTTGTCTCTGTATACTTCTGCTTGGCCACTTGGCCAACATGTCAGGAGCCACGGTACGCAACCTCACCTCAGCAGGACCAGTACCGCCGAAGATTGCGCTGACTGCTGTTAGTTTCTAACCCCCGAGCAGCCGTCACAGATGCTCAGCCCACGGCACCAGGAACCGGCTCCGCGAGGAGGCTCGGAGCTATCAGCTCCTCTCTCGGGGTATCGCTATGTGTCTCTGACGTGGACCGGTGAGCTTGAGGCAGGCAAGGGCAAGGCCACCATCTCCGGAGAGACGTTCAAGGTTCGTGGGCCGGGGTTGCTTTCGAGAATTCCAGACTATGGCCTGTGGTCTCCATTTCTTCTCTCTGTTGCTAAACCAATCTTCACCCTTCTAGGACATTGAGGCACAGGCTCAGGCCATGAATCCGAATTACACCATCTTCGACTCCGAGAAACGGGCCAAACTGGCCACTACCTCCCCACCTGACCGAACGGACATTGTAAGTGGCGACGCACACACCGGCAATTACCATCGCATCTTGTGGCATACCAGCTAGTATTTACTGCCATATCACGGTTTACTAAAGGACCCTCACCCCATACAGGCCCGAATCTGGTGCGATGGACCACTGGACCGAGTGATTACCGATCCTGGTTCGATCTTGGAGGGGATTGGCTACCTCCGCGGCATCAAGGGCGACTGTCACCTCGGCCCCGGCCCCTCCCTCTGCTCCAGGGTGAGCTGCTCATGGAACGCCGCCATCTACTATTGCAACAACAACAGGTTCGACATCAACGTTGCATGCGCCAAGCTCGGTGACTACGCCGAGGTCATCAATGAGAATTGCATTGTGCGAACGACGGAGTGGCCGACGGTCAAGGGTGAGTTTTTTCTTCTCTCTTCTAAACTTCCTTCTATCACTACATCACATTCACTGTTGGCTGTAGAAAATGGCCCGGGGACACCGGGGTTTCCATTTTGCTGCACTTGTACGGTTTGGAGCGCCGTGCTAACATATGGATCTTCGTTTCCTTTCCTAGGGCAAGCCTTTGACATTCAAAACTGGAATGTCTTTGTGGCACGTGACGAGTGCTAGGTGTGTATCTAAGTGGGTGGCAACTTGGATCTAAGGAACTAATCCGGGGGCGTTTGTAATTGACATAGACTGAAACTTGGGCGAAGGAGGCTTTCCTTACCCCAATAAAATATAAAGTTCATGCATTTCGGCCTAGGTTCGGGTAGCGCACGCGCTGCAACGCCGTGGGGTGACACGACATTTCTGTGTACGGCCATCCCGATTTCATCTTTCATAAGGACCCTGTTTCCTATGTCTCTGTCACAGCGACACTAGGTAATGAGCGATGTGGCCACTCCTCGACGACAAACTAGGCCATAAGGACGACAGAAACTTCACGTACATCAAGAGAACAAAAGAGGTACGATATGTAACTCCGAAGGTAGGTAGTTGCTTACTAAGGCAAGGAAGCACATGTAGGAAAACAAATAAAGAGAAAAAAAGCCCTCAAAACCCCTGCTTAGCGTGCCACCGCCCCTCCCACCCAGGGAAGAAAGGATGCTCATCCAGCGTCTTGGGCTCCCACCCCTCCGGCACGACACCCCCCCTCACCTGCTCCTCCGCCCACCCGTCCAGCGCCGTGAGTGAGAGCCCCCTGACGTGCGGCAGCGCCTTGTAGTCGATGAGGTTGCCCTTGCCCTCGCGCAGCACCCGGGCCAGCAGCGCGGGCACGTACGGCTCCCGCCGGAGCTCCGCAAGGGGCGTGAAGACGGGCTTGTAGTTGAACGCGATGGCGCCGCTCAGGGGCAGGCGCCGCAGGGTCTGCCAGTCACAGCGGAGGCGGACGTCGGCGGCGCTGCAGGCGCCTGCCGCGATCTCCGCGTCGGTGAAGGCGCTGCGGCGCCACTGCGTCTGCGGCGCCTCCTCTGGGGTGGCGGCGGCGGCGGTGCTGGCGGCGGAGGCGAACGGGCTGCTGAAGAGAGGGGCGCAGTCCTCGAGGCTCCAGGAGCAGCGCTGGACGGGCGCATCGGTCGGCATGCGGGCGAAGTAGCGGTCCATGCTGAGGGACATCTTGTCGATGTCCGGCACGGGCGTGTGGATCGCCGCCAGGGACTTGCCCCGGTTGTGGGCGATGTCCCAGCCGACCGAGGAGCAGACGGCCGCGGCTCGGAGGTGGTACTTGCCCGTGGCCGGGTCGCGGAGCATGAGGGCGAAGTCCTCGGGCACGGTGGCGGTCAGGATGGCCAGCGGGTGGGGGGAGTCCGGGCCGGTGAGCTTGGTGGACGTGTTGAGGAGCTTGTTCTCGAGCACCGTGTTGGACGAGGTGAGCCGGAAGTATGACGGGTAGCGCTCCGTGAGGAACTGGAGGACCATCTCGAGGAGCTCCCGGCAGGCGAGCTCGGAGTCGGGGGAGTGGAAGAATGTGCGGTCCGCGTGCTTTGTCAGGAGCTCTGCACGGGCGGAGAGAGAGGCGGAATAGTTCTGCTCCAGCTCGAGCCAGTAGTTCGGTTCAAGTTTCATGACGGCCATGGTCTGGTGGTAGCCCCATCTGAAGGGACGGAAAGGGCGGAAGGTGGCCCTTGAGATGTCGAAATCTGGACTGCATGGCTTCGGCTTGGGAACACCACTGAGGAGGGCGTAGTCCGGGAATCTACCGATGGTCTTTATGTCCCGCAGAGAGAACCCCGTTGGGGTGAGGCAATCAAGGTCTGTTTCACACACTTCTCTGGTCGTAGGGATGGCTTTGGCCTGCAACAATCCCGGGGAGATTCCGCCGTCCTTGCTGGCCTGGATGATACCTTTGTGGTTGAAGTGAGGGATGAGGCCGAGAACATGCCTTCGAGAAGGAGGAAATTGGCGGAGGTAGTCTGGCGCATTCCCCCCAGGGGCATTAGACGCCTCTGTTCGATACCGATACCGTGTATACCAAATCAGGACGGCGCAAATTCCCAGCGCCCAAATGCCAAACAGCAGAGGGAATGGAAATGCAATGTAACTCGGGGCGGTGAAATTAGAATGAGCAGCCATTGTGCAATGGTTTGATACCGACGAGCAAACAGACTTAGCAGCAGACCTCCCTATCGCCTCGATTGAAGCTTATGGCAGCATAGCACGGAACTTCTCCCCTCCTCTTTATATTACCACGCAGGGGGGAGACATGATTATCCCCCCTTCCTGATAACATAACGTGACTAAAAGCTGGGCGTCGAGCTGTCCCTTAACAAGTGGTTGTATGGATTTGGATCGGCATTTTCCTGGTGGTGCGGATGCCTACCGACTCGACGACTACGAAGCAGTTGGGCCAATCGCGCGTCGCGCGGTATCGTTGTCCATCATTGGGAAATGGCACCAGACTGGCAGCTAGCCGACCATTTTCCAGTGTAGGTCTGGAGGCCGCTCCACTCCCAAGTTGCCTAATCGGAGCTAAAGAATGCTGAACAAGGACAGGACATCCAGGACATTGCAGATGCACACTGCGTATACTCAAAAGGGATGTGTTTGCCGGACTACCATATACTTGCCTCTGGTGGATTTGAAGAGAGGCGAGGCTTCTAAGCTGTTGGCTCCTTTTTGAAGATCACGACCGACCACGACCGAGGCAAAAAGGACGCATTTTGAAGCCCAGATCCGACCGGCCGTCGCTTCCCAAGATATCACCGAGAGCAGCCAACTCTGCCATCCGGGCCCCCACCTACAGCTAAGAGTTCAATCCTCAGGCGCGCCAAGCAAACTACAGCAGAAAGTTTCCGTACCCGGTATACATCACCCAAATCATCAACTCAACCATCCCCAAATCGTTGATCATAATCCTTGGCCATCATAACCGCAGACCTGATATGGGGGAAGAAACAGCAGCCTACTACAGGATGTCTCCGTAAAAGGTGTTCACTGGTCTTGCCCCTGATAAATGGATGCCTGGAAAGAGGTTCGTGGCGAGAAACGGGAGCAGCTTTGGCTGCGAATTTCCGGCGGCAATTACCTTTCCAGTTTCCATCTGCTTCCCTCTCTCAGACATTTCGTGTACAGTCCTGCCTACATCTTTACTCTCCATGGAGTCGTTGCGAGGCGACCTAGGCACCTTCTGCAGGAGAGGTTTATTTAGGTGTCACATTTGTTGTGCGAGTGACTACCGGCACACAGAGTTGAGTATGTTTCCAATCGTTATGGGTCACTCAGCATCACTACCTGCCCGAGATCACGTCGGCCAAGCCGTCGACGGGCTTCCACCAGCCAGCCAGTTGATACAAGCAGTCCAAATAAGCAAGAAGTCGAGATCCACGACCAGGACCTAACCGGCGGCCTCGGGGGCACCCTTGTAATGCTTCGTGAAGTCGTACCTCAGCTCCAGGCTCCCGAGCGCCAGCTGCTTGGTGAGCTCCTGGTCCACGGCCGCCGCCTTCAGCAGGGTCAGGAACTCGTCGGAGCCGTCCGCCGCCGCCGCCGCCGGGTCCTCGTTGTAGGCGACCCTGCGGAAGTTGGACTGCGACTGCGGGTCGATGATGGTCTTCCACTTCTCGATGCGCTTCTCGCTGTATAGGTCCAGGATGGACTCGTCCGCCCTGCCGTCGTAGATGCCCGCGAGGCAGTCGTACAGCCCGCCCGCGTCGACGAAGCCACCCGTTATCCCCAAGCCGCCCCAGGGGTTGCAGAGGTGGGCTGCGTCCGCGACGAGGAGGACCCGGCCGACGCGGAAGGAGGGGGCGCATCGTTCTATTTTATTTCATTTCATTTCAATTCCATTATATCTTCTATTTTATTTGGTAGAGAGAGGAGGAGAGGTTACGTACGGTGCATCTTGTATGGCGACAGGTTGACGATCTTGTACTCGCCCGGCTTGGGGTGGCCGGGAAGGATGGTCTCGAACTTCCACGCCTGCCGCTCGAGGATCTCCTCAGGCGTGAGGCCCGGCTTTTCGCCGTAGGTTATGCGGTAGAGGCCGTTGGCATCGATCTTGGCTGCCATCTGTCATGACGTAAGGGGAACACCTCGGTCAGAGGCCTAGTCTTCCATGGTGGAAGAGAAAGGGCGGGCTCGCCCTAAAGGGGAAGAGACTCACAAAGAAGTGTTCCGGATGCATGATCATGTTCGCGTCGGCCCAGTTCCACTTGGTGAAGTCGTAGTACGTGTTCGTCGCGACGATCTGCTTCTCCCAAGTGAAGCCGGGGTACTCGTTGCCGAAGAGGCTCCTCCTGACCTGGCTGCCGGCGCCGTCGCAGCCGATGACGTAGTCCCCCTCGATGCGCCTCCTCCCCTCGGGCGTGTCGACGTCGCACCAGGCCACGCCCCCTTCCTGCCCGACGTGGACGACGCGGTGGTTCCAGCTGACGTCGCCGCCGTGCCGGTCGCGGAACAGCTCGAGCATGAGCCGGTCCAGGTCCTGCAGCACGAGGCAGTGCACGCGGTAGTCGAAGCCGTCCAGGTCCCGGACGCACCCCGTGTCCATCTGCGCGTCCAGCGCGTACCCGCTGCCGTCCTCGTCCGCGGCCGAGCCGTCCTCGACCTTGTGCCGGAAGGCGAGCGTCTGCACGATGATGCCCCTCCGCTTGACCTCGGGGAGCACGCCGGCCCGGTCCAGGTCGATCAGGGCCGGCGCGCCGTAGTGCGCCGCCCGGGGCTGCCCGTCCAGGTCGGACTCGGCCTCCAGCAGGTGGACGGGAATTCCGTGCTGGGAGAGGAGGAGGGCCAGGAGGAGGCCCGAGGGCCCGGCACCGACGATTATCACCTGGGGAGGAAAGGGGTGCGGTGCTCAGTCAGCTAATCCGTCAGTCAACCGAACTCAACCAGATGGAGTCCGGACGTCAGATCTCTGCGCAGAGAAAGATGGGACGAGAAAGTCAAACAATGAGGCATGGCCGCACAAACACACACCTTCTTGAATGGCCTCTCCATTTTCCGAGCGTAGCTTCAATCTGCCAGTCGGCCACAGGTTGATTTACACTTTCTTGCCTCAAAACAGTCCTTTGGATGAGTGCGGATCGGGCGCAGTGGTCCGTGATGTTCTTCGTGAGAAACGTCGAGGACGAAGTCGTGGGAGATCTAGCAAATGTTTCAAGTAGCTTGACCTGTTGGTCGCCTCCCAGCCGGCCAGATCCCGCCCTCCCCCTCATGTTCAGTGTCCTGTGCCGCTCGGAGACTTGAAAGTTGGTAGAATTCCGACGGCAGTGATCTGCCGGAGTGGCCCTATTTGTCAGTCATCGAAGGTTTCCCCGCACATTATCTGCCCCTGCCAGCCCCCATCGGCCCATCCCATCCAGCCGTTTTGTGAATCTACAAAGCGATCTGGTGAGGGGTAGGAGTGTTAGTGGGTGGGTGGCGCTGGCTCAGGCGCATGCGATTGCCACTCAAGACGCCTTGTATTATATCTCCGAAGGGGGTCATGAATGTTGCCGATGATGTCGAGAGCTTCGGAACCTTGATATTCCAGCTGTTGTTAGGTTGACCCCGCTTGGAGCAAGGCGTGACCATTACGGCACCAATTCAGCGTCCTCTGGAGGACGAAGCATAAGCACACTCCCATTTACATATAAGACCTAGCGATTTCATGACCCAATGGCAGTGATGAGTTCGTCTTAGCCTTGAGTCCTGATGTCTGAATTATGACAAAAGGGGCATCTTCTTTGTGAAAAGGAAGATAAATCGGGTGTGGTGCTGGATCGTACACATTGAAACTCGGAAGAAAATCAACAGCGTTGCTGCAATTGGAGACACATCATTGCACCGTTCATGGTAGGTGACAATTCGATTCCAGAATGAGGTCAGCCCAGATTTCCAGATTTTCTAAATATTTTCCACCGTCAATAACGCCAACAGCAGGACGGCATTTTGACCTCGAGACGACTGACAATTCCAACCCAGCGGTTGGATCTTACACATTTGTATCACCACGTGTGTCGATTATCTTCGTCTAATTACGCGGGACCCTTCGAACACGTACATCCCTCGGCGAGACTGAATCAAGTGTTGGCTGACGTCTGGTGCTTGCCATGTCACAGGTATCGCCTGAAGGCGCTGAAGCTACGATTGGCCTGCACTAAAGTTACAGGGCCCACGCTGGGGAAGTGGCGGAGCACTGTAGACCGCGGAGCCGCACTGTCCCAACGCTATGTTCAATTGCTCCCCAAACTCTGAAACAGTGGCCTAGCGCCCTGCGGCTGATGGCGGGCCCGCTGAAGATGACGACACTGGACATTGAGAGACTAGCATTTTTGCCTCATGGATCCCATCTCTTCAAGCTTCAGACTCCTCCATAAAGCTCATTGATAGTAATTATATATAATATGGTAGTATTAAAACGCCACGGTTAAACCATTTCCTTACTCCATTGCGGGTTTTCTTCCCTTTCCCTTTTCCTTCTCTCTTTGTCTATCGTAACGCTGTCCTAGATTCCTATGCGTCCGCTCCTATTAATATCCGGCTGGGCCCCGGTGGTCGCGTCTTCTACGTCGGCATGGCCTAACACGCCGTTCAAGACATCGGGGACGAACGTAGTCGATTCGGGCGGCGCGAATGTCAGCTTCGCAGGGGTTAACTGGCCCGGCGCCGGCGAGACCATGATCCCCGAGGGCCTGCAGTACCAGTCCATCCAGACGATTGTCTCCCGGATCAAGAGCCTGGGCATGAACTCGATCAGGCTCACCTATGCGACCGAGATGGTAGACCAAATCTACCAGAACAATTTGTCAGACATCCCCATCCGCAAGGCCTTCACAGACGCTCTGGGGTTGAACAACGGATCGACCGTGTTTGACAGCGTCAGGAAGAACAACCCGTCGTTCGACTCCTCGACGACACGGCTTCAGGTGAGCACCTTGGGGATGACGATGACAGCTCGAAGATCTGACATGTCAAATATTCCCTCCAGGTATTTGACGCCATTGCGAATGAGTGTGCTAAGCAGGAGATATACGTCTACCTGGACAACCATGTCTCCAAGGCCAAATGGTGCTGCACTCCCCTCGACGGCAACTCGTGGTGGGGAGATACGTACTTCTCCCTGCCCAACTGGACTCGCGGGCTCTCATACATGGCCGAGCGAGTGAGTCGTGCCCCCCATGCCGTCTGGTGATTCTCCAAACCTGCCACATTGTGATTCATCCCATGCTCACACACCCCCCATCCCCAGGGTAAAACCTGGCCAAACTTGATGGCCATGTCCCTCCGCAACGAGCTTCGCCAGCCCCTCACCAACGTCACCCTCTTCACCAACGAGTACAACTGGCAGACCTGGTATGCCCGCGTCAGGGAGGGCGCGTCCGCGGTCCGCGGGTCGAACCAGGACGTGCTCATCCTCGTCTCCGGCCTCGACTCGGACACCACCCTGCAGCCCGTCGTGCGGGGCACGGCCCTGACCCCGGGCGACGGCAGGTTCAGCACGTCCGACTTCGCGGG
Source organism: Pseudohalonectria lignicola (assembly GCA_003049395.1). NCBI lineage: Eukaryota > Fungi > Ascomycota > Sordariomycetes > Magnaporthales > Ophioceraceae > Pseudohalonectria > Pseudohalonectria lignicola. Next base: position 70,071 of record PYSP01000120.1, read on the forward strand.
GTACGCCGACAAGCTCGTGCTCGAGCTGCACAGCTACGCGAACATCGTCAGCCCGGCCCTGGCGGGCAACTGCACGGCCCTGCGGCAGAACCTGCTGTCCAACGGGTTCGAGGCCCTGTCGTCGTCGGCGGCAGGCGGCGGCAGCGGCAGCAGCAGCAGTGGCGGGCCTGTGAACCAGATGCCCGTCCTGCTCACCGAGTTCGGCTACCCGCAGGACGCGGAAGCGTGGAACGCGACCTACGCGGCCTGCCTGCGCTCCTTCCTGCGCGACACGGGCGCCGGCTGGTCCGTCTGGGCCCTCTCAGGGAGCTACTACCTCCGCGAGGGCGTGCAGGACAGGGACGAGCCCTGGGGCTTGCTGAGCCACGACTGGTCCGACTGGCGGTCTGCGGACCACATCAACCGGGGGCTCATGCCTCTGGTTCAGGCCACGCTTTCGGGGGGCGGGTCTGGCGGGTCCGGCGGGTCTGGGTGGAACCAGACGGGCGGCGGCAGCGGTGGCGGCGGTGGGAGTGGAAGCGGGGATCGGAGGTCTGAGGCTCCGAGGGTGGCTGTGCCAGCTTTTTTCTCGTTCACTAGCGTCGTCATTTTGATAAGTGTGCTGTTCCTGCGTTTGTGATCATGGGGCTTCTGTTTGGGTATTTTCATTGGGGTTTCCTTCATTTGGGGGTGTTTCCCTGGGTTTTGTGCATCAATATATTCCCTGATTGGTCTCATCCCGCAACAGACTTTCCCCCTCCGCGTATTTCACAACATTCAAGGAGTTTTGTCTCAAAGTGGTAGGTAGTAAAGACAGGAAAGCAACAATTTGGAAACAAGAGATATGTAATACAAAAGGGTTTACATGGAGAGAAGCAGATGGCGTCCTCTCAGGATCCTTCGCCGTAATCAGGCTTCTCACCCTCCGGCTCTTCGGTCAAGCCGAGCTCGTCCTCCCTGTCCTTGGGGAACGAGGCGTGCCACAGGAGCCCAGACCTGTTCGTCTCCTCAGACCACATGATGCTCAAAGCCCGCTTTGCATCGGGCACGACGGCGTCGACCCCGCACCTGCACAGCTCGACGAGCCTGCCGGTCCAGAACCTCCAGCGCTCTGGGCTGAATCCCGCGGTGGCGGTGATGCCCGCATCCCTCGCCAGTTCTCCCGGGCCCGTGATATCAGCCCCGTCGAGCAGCCCCACACCCTGCGGCGGCGCCGCGGAGCTGTTACTCATAAGGATGAGCTTAGGGGCGGTGAAGCGGAGGAGCTAGCACAGCGGGCCGAGCAGGTCCTCTACTGATGGCAGGTGCGTGTTTGACCTGCCCCCAGGCGAAGGTGCAGGTGCCGCCGCCGTCAGTGGCCTAGGCTTCTCGAGCGCCCGGCGTAGGAGGAAGAGACCGCACGCGGCCAGGGAGCCGCCGCCGAGTCCGACAGCGAGGAGCCGCCCCGTGAAGGAGGCGAGGGAGGCGAGGGAGGCGCGCTGGTCGGCAGACATGGCGTCGTCGGGGGATTGTGCCGTCCACTCGTTCAACAGATCCTCGGCCAGGAACGGCATGTCGGACCACAAGCGGGCCTCGTTCGGAAGGGAGGCGCGCCGGCGTGCCGACTTAGGAGCTCGCCCCTCTCTCTAGTGCTGAGTATCAAACGCACAAGCACGTCGTGCTTTGGGTTCCCGGGGCCCCAGGCCTCGGCGGCCTGGATGCAGCAGTACCAGAGGTCATGGAGATGGAATTCGAGCTCGGAAAAGGGGGTGTCCATGCCGTCCTGCCCCTGGACGCATATTTTTGTGATGGTGTCGACCATGGACTCAGCCGTCTCGTCCAGGCTGTTGTCATCGCCATCGTTGGCTACCGCTTCGATGATGAGGTTCCGCATGTAACGGGAGTGCCAAACGGCCCTCTCCTCCCCAGTGGACATTGCGGGGAGGGGTTCTAGATGGCTCATTGTAGGAGAGGACCCAGAAGAGGAAGACGAGAGATTTAGTGTAGTAGTAAGTGGACGGAGATGGGCACTGGAACCCTAAAGTTTGTGATGTTGATGCCTAGAGGGCTTGTGTATGAAGGAGCTGATGAGGGAGGTGGCAAGTAGAGCTAGAAACTTGAAAAGTCAGGGGAAGCCAGAAGGCTCAAGAAATGAAATGGCCCGCCGGAGGACCACAGTTTATACGTAGGCCCGCGGCCTCCAGCAAGCTGGAGGAGAGCAGCATATCAGCGCCTATGGTGATGCCTTAGGTCAAGATGTGTGTATCGTGGCAGATAATGTGTCTGTGAATATGTTTGCCTAAGGGAGCATTCCTGCTTCGTCGATCGTTCTGTTGCGGATTCTGAGTGGTCCCAGTCCTGGCATTTGCGGGTCAAGTGCAAAGTGCACAGGCATGGGAATTGGCAAAGGGCTTTCCCAGCACTATTAACCTTATTTCCAGAGTGAGAACGTAGCTCTTCCACCACTCATGATTGGCTCCATCTTCAGCCTAGCCTGGGATTCAACTGCTGCCTGGTGTCCCCTCTACAGGATAACCGCGCTCTTGATCTTGCCCAATTGGAAGCCCCGAGAGTTAGGCGGTCGAACTTTCATCTGCAATTCACTATGCGATAGCTTACATGCCCTTGTCAACAAGCCTTTCCATCCAGAATTCGCAAATGTTGAAACCTCACCCCTGCCACCCCGCCTGCCCACCCTGCTTCGCCCAGCCAGGTAGCGCTCCAATGAACCAAAAAAAAAATCCACTGTCTTTAGCAAGCAACGTGGCTACTCAACCATCAATCTCTCTTAGCCCGGCCCCGGCCCCCCGACCAGTTCTCCAGGTTGTGGCTTGACTGCCGTCTCGGGCATATCTTTACAGCTGAGTACCATCCAACAAGATCACTGTTAGGTGTATTCCCAGCCGCCCGGCCCCGAGTTGCCGCTTCGAGTCGGGAAGAAGCCATTTGGAAGGTCTAAGCAGGAGCCGGGATTCTCTTTAGTTTTTGAGTCAGCAAATGAGGCTGCCACATTCTGGCTCCCAAGGATTTATGGGAATGCTTTGAAAACAGCAGGTTTCGCAGAAATGATAGGTCTAGTCCACGTCTATAAAGAGCCGTGATGATATCTCCAAAGAACAACTTATTCATTCTTATTCTCATCATCCAGACGACAACAACCACAACAACAATCAGAACAACCACTGCCATCAGCCAACCGACCAAGACCCAAACAGCCACCACCCAACAGCTAGCAGCCAAACAGCAGCGACACCACACCGTTCGACTCCATCGCAATCATCTTCTTTGACACTTTCTCCAATATAAAACAGCCCTTATACCCACCTTTTCAAAATGAGGTTCTTCGTTGCCGCCCTCTTCATCTTCTCCATGCTCTTCGCGGACGCCTTCGCCGCCCAGCAGCAGCGCCACCACGCCAGGGCCAGGCTCCTCATGAAGATCCACAAGGGCACCTGCTCCATCGACCAGCGATGCCGCTTCAAGGTCGGTGGAGCGGCTCGGTCCGTCTATTGCGACTCTGGACACCCCGTAAATCTTCCTCTCACTCGCCCTCACGCAGTTTTGTCATCACATCAGGAAAAAGCGGAGAGTAACCAGCCTACATGATTTTCCCCCCTACCGCCAGTGCCGCGGTGTTGGCCATGCCTGCAATTACAGCTACAAGAGCATCAGGGCCATCCGCAGCTAAGCGGCTTCCCCCAGCACCATGATGGCAAGACTAGAGGGCGATCAATCTATTGCATGGAGAAAAACTGAGAATGCCTAGACTAGATAGTCTCTAAGGCTTCAATGGACTAGATGATGGACTCATTGAATGGGAGTTTAAACAGATGGTTCATAAGCATCGCGCCGTGTAGCATGGTGGTTTCGGTTTCGGCTTAGCGTTGGGATTCGGTATCACAAGAAAAGGGGCATCTTTTGAGTCTATGTATTCAAACACACAGCTGAATACCACATTTCATCTACTCACGTTTGGAAACCCTATTTCTTGAATATGGATTGTCTTGAGTTTTACAGGCTTCCATGTCATAAAGCTCAAGTAAGTCCACTCCCTCCTAAGTGAAAGGGCTATGTGATTCAATCTCTTACAACTCATGTCGATCATTGCGTTTGTTTGGTCAAGTTGATCTGATATTATTTCCACCCAACCTTGATTCTTCATCATTCAATTTCTGGAAGCTAACGGTGAAGTCGGCTAAGGGGTCTCGAACTACAGGTTCCTGAAGCGGTAATTAGTTGTAGTTCGACTTACTCCACGTCCTCATGTGTCACTTCAAAACACCGATCTGAATTTCCTTTGATGACCGACAAGAGGATTTCTAAGAGTAGTTTTGAAACTTAGTGTTTTGACCTGTTCAGGACATGCGTGACATTTTTATAATCCCTTGGTACGACCTTCCTAGACATTCACAGAGCGACTGTGGACTCCATGTCCCTTACATGTTCCCATGAGATCAGCGTTCACAGAAATCGTAAACTGCCTCATCTTACATCCCGCTTAGATGCCATTTTAGAACTGACTTCAGGCCTCATTTCTTTCCTCGGATCATCAATTCTAGTGAATTGATCCTGTGTTCGTAGAGTCCTATCTACGTCATTTCGGGATGTTTGACGCTTTCGTTCCAACATCTGAGACACTAGCACACTGCTTTATCTACCACTCGTACAAGCCCCCGTCTATCCTCAGTAACATATAATATAAGACAACTTGCGTCCATAATTTTTGTAAAGTTACCAACAAAGGAGCAATGAAATAATTGCCTGATTAAGGTGTGTTCGGCCTTTGGAGTCTGAGCGTGATTACGATCATTAATTATCTAGCCTTTCATCAGCATCTATATCACGACCACTCTTTGGATTTTATGTTGATATATAATTACATAATTATCTTATGGTTGACATCCAGATGTCATTATGGCTTGAAATTTGACGAGGATGCTTTTTTACGCTCGCCTCCAGCGGAAGGGAATGCATGTAACCCTCGACAAGGCAGGCAAATAATCTAGAACAGAGCCCCCTTTCTCAATCTACCTAGCCAAGTTCGAAGGTTGATCAACCGCAAACCTACAGCAACGTGCTTTCCAAACACGGGGCTTCCGCAGTACAGATACTTGATAGATTTCACCCAGCCGTCGCCACCCAACCTCACAGAGTAATTACTAGAAGACGCCAATTGGGGCAAAAGTCCCACGAGGAGACAAGGGGGCTGCATTTCAGTACCTTCAGCGCTACTATGCACCACAGTTCATGACCGAGTTTTCCATAATTATGGTTCGGTAGGATCGACGCGGTGATTCAGGTGGCACCCAGAAGGGGCATGATCACTTCTGCCGTTCTTATGAGCGACGATGAGGATGAGATTGACTGGGAAGTGAGTGTTTCGTGACTTTTCCCCCTCTGTTGGGCCCTCCTCACCAGACATAAACAGAAACGTCTTCCCCTATAGTGGTCCGCAAACAACTTCAACCAGAATCGAGGAGTGGTGCAGACTAATTACTTCGGTACGTCCAATAAGCGAGGGCTGATAGGAGAAGAGGGAAGAAAAGGTGCTAAGTAAATGATGATTATAGGGGAAGGGATTACAGGCGCCTACGATCGAGGTGGTTCCCATGAGGTGGACAACCCTCAGGGATGTAAGTCCCTTCCAAGGTTTCCTCAGCCTCCATTTACTTCTCTACTCCCCGTTGCTACTCATCGCTGATGGATTCGTTTGTTTGCGAAATAGCGGCCCATACCTATGCAATTGACTGGTCCCCGGTCAAGCTGGAATGGATCATCGACGGCAAGACGGTGCGGACACATCTCTCGGCCAACTCCGACACGGAGGCGAAATCAATATTTCGGGTGGGCTGTACATTGCCTATCTCCAGAGCGTTTCCATCACCAACTATAATCCAGCCAGGTACTACAACTGGACCAACAGGAGCGGCAGCGCGGCGAGCATCCGGCCCCTTCTATGAGCCAAATGTATGGTTCGAGGATCAGGTCATGAGTTCCAGCCGCAGCAGTAGCAGCAGCAGTTCCAGCGGCTCTACCTCATGACCGTCGTCCCCGACTGTCAGCACCGATCGTTCATCAGCGCAGCTCAGCTCCCAGGACTCAAGCTTAGCACAGCAAAGCTCTACAACCGCAACGATCAACAAGTCAAACAGCACAGCTGATCTGCCTAACACGCAGCCGGTGAGCGAAGGGGCGCAGGGTCCAGTGGCGGTTGGCATTCCACTGGCTGGCTCCACGACCTAGATGACCATTTCAACTGCTTCATCCCAGCCGTCAAGCTCCTCCTTCAGCTCCTAACCGGCGTCATTGAGCAGCGCTTCGCCAACTTCGAGCGCCCGACCAACCGCCCAACAAGAAGGCCAGTCCAGCATCCCTTCATCTACCACGCCTTCTGCTGGGACAACAACTGCGCCAGGTGCCTCGGCCAGCAGCCCATTGACCACAACCGGGCCGGATGCAGGCTCCAGCAGCACGGAATCTTGCTGGTTATCGGGAGTCGCGGGAGAGGGAGGAGGGGGAGGCGCAAGAGGAAGGTTCAGGAGGAGGGAAGTGAAGGAAATTGAGACCTTTTTGGGCTTCGTTCATTAGGTTCATTCAATGTTGCTTCATTTCTAGCATCGTTATGCGTTCGTAATCTAGCTACACTTTTACAGTGGAGGGAAGGTGGGATGCGCTGCAAACTTAACCGTGAAATTGCGACTGGAAATTCATCCGGGATTCGCGAGGCTTCAGTTGGGAACTATAAATCCACGGAAACTCGGTTGCGGCAAAGAATATATTAGCTGCACAGAAGAGAAAGACATACCCCTCTGGTCTCTCCGTGGGCGGCCTCATGCACTCGACGATCGGACCGAACACCATGCATTGGACATGGAGTTCGGGGGAAAGGTCGTGGGCCACAGAGACCTGCGAATACGCCATTGATAAATCTGAAATTGACGACGGGACTTCACAGAATTCCCATCAAGAACGAACAGTTAGGCAATTACCTGCTCCTACCCACTCGCATTCGGATAAGACCCCGTACGCAGTAAATGTCCGATTCAGCTTACCCATCCGTAGATCGCTCACAAGAGTACAACACATCCCACTGCAGAGTCACATCGCGCACCAAGCACACACCCCATTGGCCCGCTCCTACCCAGCAGCAGCCGCATTTTAGCGCATGTGGGCCGCTCGGCGAGGGGCATCAAACGGGGCTGATCGACCGAAGCTATCAGGCGACGGTCCGCGGGGCTACCTCCTCTTTCTGGGTTGCTGGGCCGGGCCCAAGCCCAGAATTATTCGATTTGGACCCGCGGGCTCGTATGAAGTTCCTTGGTCGATGCCTCCTCGGCGCGGGGCAACATCGAGTCTTCAGCCCCCCTCGCCTGAACGGTCCCGAGCAGCGCCCGTGCTGCTGCCCGATGCTGTTTCCAAGCCGGAGGGGCCGCGCTCTAGCGCTGTCTGGTTGGACGAACCAACGACCGCAACGTCACACATTCCTATTCAAGGTGGACCCTACGGAACTTGATCGCTTGCTCGTCTTTATGGGATCTGAAGGAAGCTTCCACGGCGAGGTGGGTGGCTGGCGCTGGTAGGCACGGCTTTGTGCAGGCAGGTATGCAGTGCCCTGTCGTACTTGTACGATGGCTACATGTAGGATGGAAATATGGCTCTTTCGGAACATTCTAGCTGCACTCTTTTCATCCCCTCTTCTCCGCCTCCCGTCGATACGTAAGTTCCAGTCATTTCCCCCGTCATGATCCGCAGGTTGCTACATGGAGGACCCCGACCCGCGCCTGCTGAACTCGGGGATATTGCTCAACACAGCTTGCCTCTCCGGGGCGGACACGGCGCAACTTGAACTTACTCCTTACGCAATAGGGGCATCGGGAGTGCCTACTGGTCTTTAATATGTACAACTAGGTAGTCTACGTGGTCCTTTTCTTCTACTGAGCTCCCGCTCGGACTCGCTCCAGGGCCACAACTCAGCACCCTAGCCGAAAGTGCAAGAGAAATTCCGACATCAGCGGCTTTGTAAGGTCCTCTCACCGAGTCATAAAAGCCACAGCCATCCGTGATCCGCCACTTATTTTCCTGCTACAACTACCTCGGACGTCAGAAGCGAATGACCAGCCTCGGCCCAAAACCCCCACACTCACCTACTCTTTCTGGTCCTGGGAAAAAGACCTCGGATCACACAAAACATCCCGTAGATAGGTATCTACCATCTCAACTTACCTTACACTCGTAATCTTATCAAATAACAGAGCCAAGGTTTGCAAAAAGAAAGAGAAAATAATAAAAAACAAAATGTCCGCCAAAACCAACACCACCATCGCCCTAGCCGAGCGCCCCACGGCCGAGATCATCCCTGGCAAGACCTTCTCCAAGAAGGTGGAGCCTGCGCCGACGGAGGCGGACCTCAAGGACGGCCAAATCCTAGCCGAGACGCTGTACCTGAGCCTAGACCCGGCAATGCGCGGCTGGCTCAAGGACCGGCGCAGCTACCTGCCCCCCGTCCAGATCGGCGAGGTGATGCGCTCCGCCGGCGTGGCTCGCGTCCTGGCCTCTCGCTCGCCGAGGGCCCGCCCGGGAGACCTGGTGCACGCCTACACGGGCTGGCGGGAGCTCGCCGTGCTGGACGCGCCCTACTTCGACCCGCCCATGGCGCCCGCCCCGCCGCGGCCGACGGACCTGATCGGCGTCCTCGGCCTGACGGGGCTGACGGCCTACTTCGGCCTCGACAGGATCGCGCAGCCCAAGCCCGGCGAGACCTTCGTCGTTTCCGGCGCCGCGGGCGCCACGGGGAGCGTCGCGGGCCAGATCGCAAAGCACGTGTACGGCGCCAGGGTCGTCGGCATCGCGGGAGGGGCGGACAAGTGCAGGTGGCTGACGGAGGAGCTGGGGTTCGACGAGGGTATCGATTACAAGGCTCCGGATTTCAAGGAGAAGTTCATGAAGGCGACGGAGGGGCTTATTGATGTTTATTGGGACAATGGTGGGCCTTTTTTTTTTGTCTTTTCCTTCTCAGCCTTGATCATCCCCTCAGCTTCCCCCGGCTATCTCTCCGGGTCATCGGGTCACATTACCCCAACCACAGTAAACTGAAGTGGGGGAAGGAGAGAGACTTCACGGAGAGACCAGACTTGCCCGAGGATCGGCGGGGACGAAGAGTGCTGACTGACAGACGTCCCCATACTCAGTTGGGGGTGAGATTCTCGACCTCGCCCTGTCGCGCGCAAAGAAGCATGCCCGCTTCGTGATGTGCGGGGCCATCAGCCAGTATAACTCGGCCGACATTCAGGGGCCCAAGGTGAGTTTTGGGATATGAGAGATCATATGGCCTGATCCCAGACCCCCGATCACCCCTATTGGCTACCAGCTCGGGGTACATTTCGATGCATTGTGCCCTAATCCTCGAATCCAACATTGGTCTAGAACATCGCAATGGTCATTGCCATGTCAATCAAGTCAGTCCTCTTCCACCCCCTTTCCTTTCCTCTTCTTGCTGCTACTGCCTTGACCGCCCACTCAAGGGGGGAGACCGCTTCCAGGACCATTGCAGGGCAAACACTGACACGTTTCTTCCGCACGTGTAGGATGCAAGGCTTCATCGTGATGGACTACGCCGCCGAGTACCCCAAGGCCCGCGAGGACCTCTCCAAGTGGCTTCTCGAGGGCAAGATCAAGAGGCAGGAGACGATCATCAAGGGCGGCCTCGACGCGGTCGAGCAGGGCCTCGTTGACCTGTTCAAGGGCATCAACACTGGTAAGCACCTAGTTGTCTGTCACGTAGTGTGTAGAATAGTTGCCCGATCGAGACTGCTAACCAGATGTCTTTCTCGCTTGTTCACAGGCAAGCTGATCGTCGAGGTCAAGAACCCGGACGAGAGCGCGAAATTGTAATGAGACATGAAGTAAATGAATGAATGGAAATTTTGTATTTGCCTGGCGTTATTGCGTCTCGATTTGGGCCCTGAGGTGCTGTTTATCTATGGATGGGGGGGCTGGCTAGCTGCTGGACTCCTCAGCACCCAAACACATGCAGGTTGATGAGACCCTGCCCTTCGCCACCTCGGCATGAATGGTACGGATCTGTACAATGATATAATTGCAAGAAAGTGAGGTGGCCATGCAGTGCAACGAGTACAGGCCGAAAGAAGACATAATAGTGGTGGATTGACGATGTTTGCTGATTCCCACAATAGGCTGGGCAAATACTTTCTTGGGGAGCAGGTAAAGAAAAACTTGATCATGAAATCCTTGGGGTTGGCCCTAATTATCGCCGTCTTTGCATGAAATGGCCGCGACATCAACCGCAAACTCGAGCTCGACATCACCTAGGCCCATCAAGTATGGCGCGGACAAATGCCTCCTGCCTCGACGTCCCGCCTTGGGGAGTGAGGGCACAACTCATCATTCCTCTGCCCCAACCTGAGGGAGTGTGGCGGGTATATCCTCCATGTCAGAATCCTCGTCGCTCTCCAAGTCAGCCAGCCTTCTTCTCTCCGCCTCATTGGCATCTTCTTCGTCATCGCTTTCACCCCTCACGCCGGTGACAGCAGCCCCCCTTGTCTTCCTCGAATGGGCCACCGCCGCCTGGTCACCGTCCATGCCGCTATCGTCATCCTGGCCACTGCGAGATTGGCTTGCCTCTCTCTCCCTCTGCAGAGCCGCAGCAGCGGCCGATCTCGCCCTCGGTAGCGGAGCGACCGGCCGCCTCCTGTGAGCCTCCTCCCCGTTCGCATCCTCGATGTCGTCGTAGACACTGCTGGCGCCAGCGATCCGGAGGGGAGTGCTCGTCTTCCGCGACGACGCCGACATGATGAACGCCGGCGGCCTCGGCGGGAGGGGGACTGGGACTGGGGTATCGACCATCAGCTTACGCTTCTTGCCGGTGCCGGTGTCGGTGCTGGTGCTGGCGTTGGCTCCGCCATTCTTCTTGAGCTTATTGACCCGCGGGAGAGACGACATGTCCAAGGAGCCGCGGCGGCGTTTACGTGACAGTGACGAGGCGGTGCTCGGCTGCTGCGGGCTGTGGGCCGCGGCGGTGGAGTGCTTGCGCGGTGAGGAGTGAATCGTTCGGGGGTCCCGGGCAGGTTGGTGGGAAGGGGGAGTAGGGACCTCGACATCATCATTGCTGTCGTCGTCCTCCGGCAATACTGAGGCAGCTTCGGGGGAGTCGGCCTTGGATGGCGGGGCGCTGAGGTCGATGCTTTCGGTTTCGCGTCGAGCCCCTTCCGAATCCTCGTCTTCTTCCCCCTCTCCCTCTTCTTGTGAGCTGATGTTGCCAGTGAGCACGATCTGGATCGAGCTGGCCAGGCTAGCTTTCGGCTGTGGTCGAGCAGCAATGTCGGGGGAAGCCGGGATCTCAGGGGAGGAGGACGGCCGTCTCCTAGCCTTGTTTCCATTCCTCGCGGTCGTCCATTTCCTGGGAGTCCTGTAGGTCTTGACTGAGGATGTCGTCACTTCCAGCAGCGAGATCTCAAACTTGTCGTCGGCGTCGCTGTCCCCAATCTCGTTAAATAAGCCGTCCTCGGCATACTGGTCGAGCAGCTTCCGCGCCACATTACGCGTCGTCAGACTCTGCTGGTTATCCACCGACCGTCGCAGACGGTACCACATGATACGGAGGGCGTCACACGTCCACAGCTTGCGGAACTTCGTATCGCCCAGTAGGCGCCAAGGGATCTTGGAATCCACGCCGACGCCCGTGTCCTTGATGGCCTTGATGAGGCGGTACTTGTCAGCAGGGGTCATCTTCCTCAGGTCGTTCCGCGTCTTTTCGAGGGCCTGGGTGATGGCGTCGGCCTCTATGTCCAGCTCGCCGTCCACTATCCGGCGCTGGTGTTCCCGCATCTGCTGCCATTTTGCGCGGCACTGCTTGGCCGAGCGGGTGCGGTTCATACCGGCGCTTATCCTATCCCAGGCGACGTCGCGCTCCGCGGAAGCACTAATGCCCTCTGCGCTCTGTCCCCGCGATTCCTGTATAAGGTTGATGGCCTCGAGTACGAGCTCGACAAAGACTGACTCTTCCTCCTGGCTCCAAAAGTCCGATTTCCTTGCCTCCCCGCACACGATATAATTGCGCCAGCGATCTTTGACGTCCATAGGGTGTCGGTTGATCACCCTGCCAATCTCTGTCCACCTTTGCCCTTTCAGCTCAACCATTTCCCGAAGCTCCTGGTCTTGCTCCCTCGTCCAAGTTCCACGTGCGACAAAATTATGAAATATTTTCCGGCAACGGGCAATCACATCTTTCCGATGACGCCGTGGGCAAGACCTGAGCAGCCTTTGCCAGAGTTCCCTGTGAGGGCCATCCTCGCCCCTGGTAGGTCGTGTATCTTGTACGAATGCATTAGTTTTGAAGCGCGGTAATCCGGTCTCCTCACAGAATTCATCCATGACGTCGGTGAGCCTCTCGTTCTCAGCATCGGTGAAAAGTCCCTTCTTCCAACCGCGGCTGTCCGCCGCACCTTTCGATGAAGATGCTTGTTCCTGATAGTCATCCAGCTGCGACTCCATTCGTGTGGCCGTGGACGTAGGTGCCTTTGACGTAGTTTTCTTAGGCGTCTTGGGCGTTGTAGGGGCGGTCGTAGTGGGTTTTTTGACTCGTAGCTTCTGAGCAGCGGATGGTGGGGCTGACCCCACAGATATTCGGGCTTTCCGCGGGCGCGGTGTTGGTTCAGCAGTTGTCTTCATTACTGATGCAACCGCTTTTTGGGCAGGGAGTTCTTCGAAGGCTTTTGCGATTTCCTCGGCCCTGCGGTCGAAATACGATGGTTTGACCCGCCGCCTGCCCGGAGCTTGCGCCGATATTGGCGGTGACGAAATGCATTCCTCCGCAATTTCCTTGGTGGCTGCCCCAGCTGCTTCGGTAGCAGCTTCCCCAGTGTCCTTAGCGCCAGCCCCCTGAGCTTCGGCCTCGACAGCTGTTTTCAGAACCTCTCTACCGGAATCTTCCAGTCGAGAACTAGCCACCGACCGCTCCGTCGCCTTCCTAACGAGAGAGCGGTTCAAGTGCAAAGATGATTTCTCAGAAACTTCTGACACATCTATGTTCATCTCATCCTGGCCTGTTGGAGCTTTGGGACCGTCGTCTGTCTTGGCGTTGGCAAGCGATCCTGCTTCCTCCCTGCCCTGATGGCCCTTGGAATTGTAAAGAGGCTGTGGCTCGGTTTCTATGGGGCGAAATTCAGGTGCTTCATCGCCCACGCCTCCTTTCGGTTTCGTTTTCTTCTTGGGAGGAGTCTGTAAATCCGAGGGCTCGGAAAATTCTGCGCCCGCAATCCGCGCGGCCTTGCCCGCCTTCTTCAGAGCCTTCCGCTCTGCCTTGGTAAGAGCCACGGGCGACATTGTCTCATTCGCAAAGACGCCGGTGCCGGGGGGCGGTGTCGACACGTCTCGTGTGACTGCCGCGACCGCACTCTCGATTGCCTCGCCCTCCTCTGGGCTTCCTTTGGACTGTGGATTACCCATGGCCGCAGCCAGGGCGAGATTTTTAACGACCACTTGCCTATCGCGGGGTTAGGGAATCCGGCGGCTCAATACTGGCCTATGATATACAAGGGCTGGGTGGTGATGTGGAGTAGGGTTGTTCATCAAAGAAGCAAGAATCTGATGTTTCCTGAGAGGTACAAGCCGACCGACTTCCTCGTTGTGTTTGGGTGATTTTTCTTGTAATCCATTGGATCCATCCCAATCCATGTTCTCACCGACCGTTTCGTTTTCTGATTGGCTCACACTGTATCACGTGACTGGCTCGTGCGCGGTCCTTACGGATTGGAGCCCCGCGATTTGCTCGACCATTTACCGTCAACGTGTGGTCTCACCAGCCCAGACCAGCTCTGCGACCCACCTACCCGTGTAGTCTTAGTGGCTCAGCCCAGATCCTGTCACTCTGGGGCTCTTTGTCAGAGACCGCGCGTGAGTGATTGTGTTACCGGCAGGCAAATCAACGCAAGGGATCAACAAATCACGTAAATTGAGCTCGTTTCTGATGCTTAGATTGATCTGGTATTGTTATTGCTGTTGTTCAACTGTTGTTCTAAGGGTAGTTTTCCGTACTAAGGAATACAAAGATTCTGCCCACTTCAGTTCGCTCGGCAGTCACCTACTTTGGCGAGACAGGCCGATCCACTTGGACAAACAAACAAGCCAAACAAAGCTCCAGGCAGGTCCTGACCGCCATTGTTTACGGACACGGGAATGCGCTTATGTCGGCTCATATTGGCTCTGCGTTGTCGAGCATAGGTTAAGAACGCCCTCTAATGGCCCCAATTACCGTACACATCATGGCCATGTCGCCTGAAGGCGCGACTCCTCCGGGCAGCCGCTGCGAAGCCGCAGATGCGTGGCGAATAGTACAGTGGATTATCACCGGTCGCCACGTCACCCTTGCCAGCGATTCAACCGTGGAAGAAGAGGAGAAGGAGAGGAGGAGAAAGAAGAAGGCCGCGGTTGGCAGCGTGAGCCCGTACAAGATTTGGCCGGAGCGGTGCCGCTTCGCCCGACTCCTTCAACGAAGACGAGTGGTTGGATCCATCCCAGAGCACCCAGCTCGTCGGCCTCGATGACGACCTGCTCATCCCCACAGCCCAACGCATCTAGGCGACGTTTCTGACGCCGCGCCACACCTGGGGCCTGTTCCTCGCGCGCGTCAGATCAACCCCTCGAGCCAGTATGCCGCGGGGCACTTGCGACCCCGCCATCATGCTCAGGGACATGCCCGCGCTGCCCCAGGTCTTGCCCCCCTTCAGTGGGCCTTTCGGCATCGTCGGCAGCCCCGTCTGGCGGATCCCGAGCTAGGCTTACTTTTCAGCTTCTGAACATAATAAGAGTGAGGAAAACCAAGCCCCAGACCAAGAGGAATACCACGACCAGAAGCACCAGCTTGTATCCAGTGACAGTAAGTATATTACGCTTCGTATAGGCAAGTCGCCCCGTTATAACCTGTTCCGCCCCTTCACTTCCCTTTCTAGCAACGAGCCGCCGCGAGGCCTCGGGATGCTCGTCCTATACTGGTCATACATCCTCTCCGTAAGGCTCCTCGAGCCGCAGAGGCCTCGGGTATGCTATACCCAGCCCTGCCCACTTCAGTCCACGCCAGCCACCCATTACGAGGCCAGCCCAGGCGACGTGATTATCGACCTCGGGCTCCTAACGTCCCCGTAACTAGTCAGGCGGCTCTATGCCGTCTTGTCGCCAGAACCCGGTTGGCATGAACATAAATCCCGCTTCCTCACGGCATGGCCGGCATACGGCTCAGGCGAAGATGGCAACCGCCGCCTGGCGGTTCTAACGCCCGACTCCATAACTTTCACGGAGGGCGAGATGGCGCTAACCTCTGCGCAGGCGGCAGAGCTTCTTATCGAGCTGTGTAACCTGTTTAGTTTAGGCTCGAGCGCGCCAGTCCGCCCAGCCGACAGCGATAGGTCCGAGGACGAGCCGCTAGCCCCGTTTGCAGCCGCGTTCTTAGCGATCCTTACACTCCCGCTTTATAAATGTCATAAAGTTTTGCCGCGACTCCCCGTATCGCCCCTCCACCGGCCTGAGAAACGGGTAACCCGCTCGTAACCCGCCCGTATCAGGACGTGCATCCGGTAATTCGTTACCGACCTCAGATATTATCTGACTCTCAGCGGCGATACCTTTGGCATTAAGTCGCTTATCTGGGGCATCTTCTGGCAGCCCGACATTGAATGTAGCCTCGTCGGGCCGTGGCTCAGCGGTATCCTCGACGTCCTCAGGCCTATACTCGAGGCCGGAGACGTCGAGACGTTGATACAGACGTTTGCGTACCGTCGTCCCCGCATTACCCTCTGGTGGTTCGGTATCCTCCTCCTCGGAGATCCGCAGATATTAAAGGATGTGGTCCCCTGGCTCGATACGACCGAGGGCCGGTTCGGCGTCGGTCTCGCGGCCTGGCCAAAGCCTGACATTACCGTAGCGGCCTGGACCGGTGCACCATTCTCCTTCTGGGATCTTGATATCCTAGGCGTGGGCCACGCTTGCGAGCACTCCTCCCCGGTTCCCGACATTCAGTATCCTAACCTCACCAACCAGGTGCCTCGTGCCAAGGTACTCCACTACAGGTACAACCTCAGCCTGCAGAGGACAGACTGTTCATATCAGCGCTCATTCCTTTGGCGGCTCTTTGGGAGTCTGGCCAAGACCGAGGTCGAGTCGGACATCTGGCCGTGGCTGGAGAGGCCCTAGGCCCGCGACTACGTACACTGGGTCTGGAGCCTTAACAGCCCCAAGACCACCACCATCTCGGGCATCCAGCAGGGGTATAGAAAGGACCGAAAGAAGTCTAGCGACTGCCGGGATGGTCTGGACGATCTACGGCTGTATGAACCGCCTATGGGGAAACCCGAGGAAGAAGGCACAAACTCCGATCCGAGCCATTCCGCTTCCTTCAACGTTAAAAAGCTCCCGTCCGTCCTCGCTGTGGGTCGGATGTTAGGTTTCTTCATGGATGACGTAATTGGTGATGCTGACGAGTCCATTGCTGCGTTTCCAGGGTTCGAGAAGCACAAGTGGCAGATGTGTGGCGGCTTGTAAGGTGAAGTTTGATGTCACGGTGTAATGCAGACCAATGGTTAGGTGTTTAAGCCAGGTGTATACATGAAAATTAATAAAAACAGGTAGGTAACTAATTAAGGATAGACTCGAAACAATAAACCACGCGCAGCTAATCCTCCCTTGGTTATTTCACGGCAGATAGACGTGACAAAGGAAAAGGGAGGCTTAGCGAAAGGAGATCAAACATGGCGGTCAGTACTTCTGTGATTGCAATCGGCCTCGAGAGTGACAGCAATATTGCGCATTGGTATCTACCTACCTAGGTATCTACTTTATCTCTTTCTTCTCGCCATAATGGCTCCCTATACGCGGTATGTCGTCCATGTCCAGATATCCCGGACATATCCAGCCAGCCAGTCTGCGGTACATGTAGCTCACACATTGGTATCCACTCTCTTCAGGCTTTCTTCACAACCTTCCGGGTTTATCCCCCTGTGACTCACCTACCTAGGTACTCACCACTCCAAATCACTTCTCAATCAACAACCCTTCCCTCCACCACCACCCTTTCTCAGTCGACCCTCGTCCCGCCTCATCCGCCGCTGCTCGCTGGGTGACCCCGTGCCCAGCTCCTCGCCCGTGTCGAGCGAGCCGCTGCTCGGCAGGGCCGGCAGCGGGACACGTGGGGGCTGGGTGCTGATGGAATCCGGTGGCATGAAGGCAGTCGCCGCCCCCGCCGCCTGCTGCCGCCTGTGGACCTGCTCCCTGATGCCAGGGAGCGAGCGCATGTGGCGCGGACCGCACTGCTTTTGCGGCTCCTGCTGCGGCTGTCTTTCTCCCTCGTGCGACTGGCGGAATATGTTCGCCGGCCAGAGGCGGTGCTGTGGCTGCTTCACGGTGGCGCTCATGAAGGAGGATGCGGTCGGTTCGGCGTCCTCCCCGTCCTTGAGCGGCTCGGCGCGGAGTGTCGTCATGCTCTTTGGCTTCCAGAGGCCCGCATGACCCTCATGCTGCCCGCCCACGTGTTGGCGCGGGGCCGCTGCTGTCTCCTGGACCCCGCCAGGCGCGGTGAAGTGGCTGGTTGAGACCCTGGGCCGGAGACTGTTCCTGATCTTGGTGAGAATCTTCAGTGAGCTCCACTTGTTGGCTGTGCTCTCCGCCCGCTTGTGCCTACTCTTCGCCTCGGTCGAGTGGCTCGCGGAGCGGGCGCTGACCGCCGTCGCCGCGATAGGGTATACCTCCGGCAACTGGTTCTCTTTATTGTCTTGCAGTTGTTTCACAGCTGCTAAGGTCTCCCTCTGCTTTTGTCGCTGCCACTGCCGTTGATGTTCCTGCTTTGCTCGTTCGGCGGCGACCTTCCTTGTGCTTTCCTCGAGTAGTCGCTGGTTCTCCTTTCCCCGCAACGAGTCTGCATTCGAAGCCTGTGTTGCCGCTCGGGTTTCCCATGGTCGGTGAGGACGCGGGGATATCTCACAACCAAATATGGAGTCCTCGAGTACTGACATATGCTTCGGCTGGGGCCTCCCCAGAGTGTCCGAAATCCTTATTATAGGAACGGGGTAGTCGCCTGAACCTACGTTTTCCTGCTCAGAGTTTTCCAGTGCCTCAGTGCCGGCGAGCCTGTCGAGTCTGCCCGGCGAGGAGGCCGATGTCTGCAGTCCCCAGCCCGGTCTCTCTGGTGAAAGTTCTCCATTATCTCCACTGACACCATCGCATCCCCCTCCTTGCTTCATTTTAGCAAACAGACGCCTTCTGTGAGCCTGCTGGATGCTCAACTTCCGGTGTTTCAGGCTATCCACCGTCTCGCCGCTGCTGGCAGTTTTCCCACTCTGCTGCTCGACCGGAGTGGTGCTGCCATTGGTTGGTGGTGTTTTCTCTGCACTCGGCGGCTGGCTGAAGCGCTCGGTCACCGGGTCATCGAGGAACCGGTTCTTAGGCTCCGGGGAGCGCAAAGGCAAAGGCAATGGCGCCATTGCCCAGTCATCGAGACACCTCTTAGCAGGCGACGGGGAGAGCGAATGCGAAGGTGATAGCGCCATCGGCACACCCAGCGAGTATACCCCTCTCAAACCTCCGGCCAGCTGCGGATGTTGCTCCATGAGGTTGTCGGGCGCAGATGATAGTGGCGTCATGTTTGTGGTCTCTGCGATCTCCCTATGATCGGACGAGTACACTGAGGACGTTGGCCGCTCGAGAGAAAGATTCACACAGATTTCGTTCGGTTCCGGTAATGGCCGAGACCCCAGCTGCCACTGAGGCCTGTCATACTCGAATGGGTCGTAGGGCCTGATGAGGTCTTCTACCTTGGAGAAGAGAGACGCGTCATCTTCGGTGAAGTCACCCAAGTCAGTCTGGTCGCTCGTGACCGACCCAGGAATCGGGCTCAGCCGTGACTCGAATGGTGGCGGTCGCATATGCCGAGAACGACTCTTACGACGTCGCGGGGCCGGCGTCTCGAATATATCGCCATCCTGATCCTCCTTCCTGGCATTTTCCTTCCTCTCCTGAACCATGATGTTACATTGTTGAACAGACAGCAATGACGATCCCCGTGGCGGCGCGACTGGCACAGGTGCCTTCTAAGCAGCCTGCGACAGGCTCGGGCGACGGGCCAACGCCGGTTCCTCATCTTGAATCGAGAGGCTCTCAGGCATAGGATCGGGCCGTAGCGGCGCGACTAGCACAGGTACCTTCTAAGCAGCCTGTGATAGGCTCGGGCGACGGGTCAATGTCGGCTCCTCATCCGGCATCCAGAGGTTCTCGGGGAGGGGATTGGACCGTGGCTTCGACAAGGGATCCGACCCCGGCGTCTCGGCCCTCTTATCTTGCTGTCCCTTCGCCGCCTTTTGCAGGAGCTGCTCGCGTATCTTTTCTGGGTCCACTGAAGATGATTGCGTCCTCGCTCGGGGGTTCCTGAACAGGTTTCGGACGGAGTCAATGTCTTGGATCCCGCCTTGAATCACGGACGTGATTTGGCCATCCTGGTCTGGCCTCAGGGCGGGCTCCGATGTCACCTTGCGGACCCTCTTCAGCGGTGCTGGCCATAGTTTAGACGCCTTGAGCCCCCTTAGGGCCTTATGGATGGCTAGGCCGTGGCGGGTGATTATTTCACTGGACTCCCCGGACTCGTCGGCCTTGTACTGTCGCACGATAGGGTGTAGGCCCAATATGGACTCGTCGGCCGATAGGAGAGAGCTGGAGTGTGAAGAGGCCCGCGAGGAGGATGTGATCGGGGGCGGTTCGGGTGTTGCGGCATGCCGGCATGACAGTGCCAGTGAGGGCATGCGAGCCAACCCCGCTGGCGTTGACAGAGGGAATTGTATCTGGAGTGAGTTGATGCGAGCTGTCATTTGCTCGTCGAGGGCGATGTACCCAGGGGACTCATCATCTGCAGTCGCATAAAGACGCCGGTGAATAAACGACCATGAGCCCAAGCCAGCCTCAGCCAGCAGCTGTGTGATCAGGGTGTCTCCGGAGTCGCGGGTGAATCGTCGATGGTCAACGAGGCGCAAGTAGATCATGCTTCTTAATCCCTTGACCATCGGTTGCAAGATTCCGGGTGGATACTTGGCGTAAGGTGGGAACAAGGCGTTGAGCAAGGCCAACATGTTCACGTGGTGGTCGGCGTCGTTTCGGGTCCGGTACATTTGCCTGGCAAGAATCTGGTGGGAACAGGGCGAGTGTGCGTCAGCAACGAACACGGAGCATCAAAGTGAACACGACGCATGCATGGGTGGGGGACCTGACTTACATATATTCTGTATCCGAGGAAGACGCATCGATACGCGCCACGAGCGAGATCATCCTTATCAAAAACGGCCTGTAGCGCGTCGAGCTCCGCTGCTCCCATGCGTCTCTTTGCGCTTCCATCGTTCAGTACTGAGCCCATTCGGCTCTCCACCACGGTATTAAAGCATATGCCTCGCTGCAGTTCCATCTCCGTCAGCATGTCTAGACCGAGGACTGCCTGGCCCAGATCATCGAAGGTCTCCTCCGCCTCAGGGAAGGCGCGCTGCAGACCATCTCGGATGCTCGATGGGAGTCTCAAGGGCATCGAGGTGCCTGTTAGCTCTGCAAGTGCCTCTTCCACAGCCACGGGTATGGCTGTGGAGGAATCAAATGCAGAGATGCGCTCTTTGGCTTCTGCTGCCGGTAGGGAACTTCGGCCATTGCCTAGTAGAAGCCCATCAAGAAGCACTCTGACTTTCGGCGAGCGCCATAGGCTGTAAAGGCTTTGGATCGACGGATCTCGCCCTATATCGACAAGTGGATTTCCTGTAAGCTTTACTTGCGGTGATCATGTTGAAGAAGAAAGCGCAGAGTGACTTGTGTCTCTTACTCGTCTGAGCAACAAGCTGGTCCATATTTGTCCTGTCAAAATTGCATGAGGAGTTTGAGTGATCGCAGAAATCAGGATAGCCACCGCCGCGGGCGCATGGCCGGGCCTGCAAGGAATCGCAAGGTTTCCTACAGAGCAGCCCGAGATGTGCTTTGACATTCAATCATAACAGCTTGCAGGACTCGCGTCAATCGGCGCTTGCTGGCTCGGCAATGATAATTGTCCAAAAGAGAACCGAGAGTACGGTTGTGTTGGAGTCAACTTGCCACCAGCTGGTTTCAAGGCTTTGGTCGCGGCGCGTGGAGAACGAGGCGTTGAAGCAGGAAGACGTGTTGGTCGAAACGCAGCTATGGAGAGCTGGAAAGGAAAGCACGCGGAGTGGGGGGCCTACCTGTAAACACACGTATACATATAATTAAGTAGGCAGCAGATTCAAGGAATTGAACAAGTGAGAAAATACTGGAGCTCGGCTGAACCCGATGTCAATGGATGCTTAAGCCCTTGGTGAGTCGACGATGATGACTTGACCACGGTGGAGCCGAGTTAGCCATCGCGGGTTCATGTCTGGATGTAGCAGCGGAGGTCCAGGACAGCGAAAGCCTACCTGCCCTATACTGTTCAAAGCGCAGTTCCAGTTGCGCATATGAATACCGCAATACTCAAGATAATCATCTCGACAGAAGCCGACGTCCTGAGTACCCTAGGACAGCCCGAGCATACCAACAAGATTCAGCCTCCAGAGTCTAGGCCTGGAGGTTCCAGGTCAGCTGACACTAGCACATCATTCGTGAATGGCACTAGTTGGGAGTAAGAGATCTCGATCACCATGCCATTGCATTTCTCCTGGGTTCCGTGGAGGTAGTAATGTGATGTACGCTTTTCCGATGCGGTAGGATCCCCCTTCAGCACGAAACTATCGCGCACGTGGTCTGCAAACCCGCCTAAGTGGTCACCTCAGGAGCCCCGGGTAGCCACGTGATGGCCCACAGCGAAGGACCAACAAGCTTCAAGCTTTGTGGCTTGGACCCCTGACGAAGACAACAAACCAAAAACAAGCAGAAAGGGTGCAAGCAGCGAGCATCAAGGCGATCTCGTTGCGCAATGTTGCAGCGCAGCGCGTGGGAATGTGCTGTGCGTTTTCAGCCTTGTCTTGGGCTGCAACGAGGCTGCTCTCACGTCATCGGTGCGACCCAAACACGCACGGTCACGGGCGTCAGCGGGGCAAGGTGTCGTCGCGTGGTCAATGGCTTGAATCATGATTTTATACATGGTGTCCGCGAAACGCCTGCCGTCGCAGGTGACAAGGCAAGGAAGTCCAGTCGTTGCCCACGGATTAATGAGCATCGGTCTCCGGGTATCACTGCGAGGAGAGGAGAAAAAAGAGGATGCGCAAAGAAGGCCCCAGATGCCAACCACTCAAGGAGAAATGTCTCGGGGGTGGAGTGGGGACGAGCAGTTTCGACTGCCGATTACCCTCGACTTGCGGTGAGCATCTTCTCATCTCACCGAGCCCGAAGTGACGGAAAACCAGTGAGGCCCACAATTCAATCTCTCCACAACGCCACAAAGTCATTACGGGTGGCTCGCAAGACTGAACCGGGCCCGCGCTGCGGCGTCCCTCCATCAGCGTTGTCATCGCTGCAGCCACCTTCCTTTGCAGCACCACTTACCCTCCAGCGGCCTTACTCCACCCAGAGTTCGCCTGCGACCGACACCAAAGATGAGCAAGATCATGTGAGACACTCGGGACGGCCACCTCGGAACGGTGATGGCGACCAGTCTCTAGGGTCTCGCATGGTCGAGGCTGCTGCCACCTCGTTCGCGTCGATCCTCGTGCTGGCCGCGGGCTTCGGCATCGCAGGCTACGCCTACCACAAGACGTACAAGCACCTGGTGCTCAAGAAGATGCAGAATGCCTTCGAACCCGGCGACCCTGTACTCGAGCTGGCGGCCATGGGCAAGGGGATGATCGCGCCGTCCTTCCCTGGCCAGTCCGGCGCAGAGGCCTACGGCGCCACCCACTGGGTCCAGAGGCCGGAGCAGGCCCGCGTCGACGCCATCGTGGACGGCACCGAGGTCGGGCACTACCACCTCATGATCGGCGAGAAGGGCACAGGCAAGAGCAGCATGTTGCTGGAGGCGATGCGCAAGATCGATGGCGACGGCGTGGCCATGTTCGAGGCGCACGCGGACCTCGAGATCTTCCGCATCCGGCTGGGCAAGGCGCTCGACTACGAGTTCCACGAGGACTACATCGGCGGCTACTTCAGCGAGCGGGGCCCGCGCGACACGACCGCCCTCCTGGATATCGAGCGCGCCCTGAACAAGCTCGAGAAGGTGGCGCTGCTCCGGCGCGTCAAGACCCCCGGCAGGCCGCTCGTCCTCATTATCAACCAGATGCACCTCGTGCGCGACGACGAGGACGGCAAGGACCTGCTGGAGCTGCTGCAGCAGCGGGCGGAGCAGTGGGCTGCCTCCAACCTCGTGACCATGGTCTTCAACAGCGACGACTACTGGGTGTACGAGCGGTTCAAGCAGCTCGCCACCCGCATGGAGGTGCTGAGCGTGCAGGACCTGGCCAAGGCGCCGGCCACGGCCGCGCTGATGAAGTACCGCCAGCGGTACTTTGGGGAGAAGGTCCCCGAGGACATGGCCGAGAAGATCTACGACAAGGTCGGTGGGAGGCTCACCTTCCTCAACAGGGTCGCCAAGAGCAGCAACATGCTCGAGACGTGCGATCGGATCATCGAGGTCGAGAAGACGTGGTTCCTCAACCAGTGCTGGGTCCTTGGCGCGGAGATGGATGATGATGTAATGGACCAGCAGAAGTGGGCGGTGAGTTGCATCTGCCCTTCTTTTTTTGGTTTTTTGCTTCCTCTTTTGGTTCGAATTATCACTTTTTAGGGGGGGAGGGTTCTCTTCTATCACTACGCGACACCTGCAAACAAGCCCACGGAAATGCAGGCATAAGACCAGTAGCACTGACGCTAGTCCGGATCCAACGTAAACAGGCCGCAGCGATGGTCCTCGCCCTCGCCCTGGTCGACCTCGAGCCGGAGATGGAGAGGACATACGACCCGGTGAAGGGCCACGTCCTACCCTCCTTCCCGCTGCACATAGCGCAGGAGATCATGACGCGCGCCGACTTCGTGCGCGCCCTCGACCGGCTCAACCTCTTCAGCATCACCAGCACCGCGCAGGTCCGCGCCTCGAGCGTGCCCATGCACATCGCCTTCAGGAAGATCTGCGGCGAGGAGAGGTTCAGGGCCCACCTGGAGGCCACCGTCAAGCGCATCTCGGACATCGAGAGCCTGGGCCGGACCAGGGAACTCGTGGCCAAGGACCTCGTGCTCGGCGGGAGGTACGAGATCGAGAAGAAGGGGGGCGGCGCGTTCGGGGGGCCCGCGAGGACGGTTGTCAGCTTGAAGGAGCAGGAGGGGGAGGAAGGGCTAAGTAGGTGATGCGACTGCCGTGAGGCCCGTTCTTTTCGGCATGCTTTCATTTCTCCTTTCCTTAGCCGCACTCTATGCGTTCTTTTTTCGACTCCTGTCTGTGCTACGAATTTCTTTTGTCATCTATTAGGGCGATTGTAGGATACCCTAAATATTTGTTTGCTCCGTAGATCTAAACAATCCTTATTTTCCTCAAGTCCCGCTTCCCGATTTCCTCTTCCAGGCTATTCCATCCCCTCTAGCCTGGTTACTTACCTACGTAATATTTTAGCAAGGCGAAGTTGCGCTAGGCACCCCTCCAAATGCCTATCGAGATCTCTGGCTAGTCATGCAGGGCTCCCTGCTTTTGTCCTCTAGCTGCTGCCTCTACACAAGGGTCACCGGGACACGCCGAGACAAGGACCGTGATGGGAGGTTTCTGAGAGCGATGACAGTGGAAGGGAGCAAGACAACGTCGAGGGATCTACCAAGCGTCTCATCTTGCCCAGTGCCTGCGAGTCAGCGATCACCCTTGAGACGGGTTCCCAGACTCGCCACCATGGTCTGTTCAGCTTGAAGCAGGCGGGATCCTTGTTTGAGGGCATCTTGGTTTGTTGAGCTGGCTGGCATCTCTCGATCAAGCTCGATCATACGCAGCCCCAGAGATTCGAATCGGGAGCCGGCGCCCAACCACATAACCGACCGGCACCGAGGCTGACAGCAAGGACAGCATCAGGGAAACGATCTTGTTGACGCGGCGCCAGGTGCTAGCTACGTGGCCAAAGGTTCCTCACCTAAATGGGGGAACGACGCGCTTGTGTGCACGCTTGTGTCAGTAGTGCTAACGCTAAGGTCGATGTCCCCTTCGTGAGCATTGGGGGATCTGCACCATGATGCATCACGCGGACACCTTCCTCGTAAACTCTTACCCGAGGGCACTGTTTTGTTTGGGCATCATGGAGGCTCGCGAGCACGTAGCGGTGACACAGATGCAAGGCAAGGCGAACGGCTCGAAAAGGCCTGTCTTGGATGAGAAGTCACTTGAGGAGCAAGTCCGAACTCTATTTGGTGATGCATGATGATAGGACTTACGATTGGGTCGATAGGCCTTGAAACATTTCGGCTTATTTCCAATAATAAGCTCACATCAAGTAATGACAGGAAGGGCTGTTGGGTTGGGTCTTGACCCGATGGCCGATAGTGGCTTTATGTGTGAACGATAGGAGCGAATGTGGTAGGAGCTCAGTAAAACCGGCTGGCTCGATTTTTGGGTTCTGGGCTAAGTGGGAACACGATGAGCAAACAAGCGTTGGCTCGTGTGACGGGAGACTGTGCGTCTCCCTTAACTCTATCCAAGACCTGGGCTGTCTAACTAGAGGATTCATATTCGAAGCCATGACCTTGTTATCCAAGATACCTAACCCCCCCTTCGAGTCAAGGACGCTGAGACGAAGGTCACCCGTCACTGACTTAGTGGTGGCAGGCGCGGGCACGGGCCTAATTTCATTGCATCCCGACCACGTTCATAGGTTCATCCCTCGACGAGATGATGATGTTCTCCCCAATATTACATCCTGCGCCCAATCGCTGCGTTGCGACCGGTCTATTAGGGAGTTCATGAATCTCATTATTGCTTTACTAGGGCGGGATGAGGCTTTCACATGCACGAGACCCACGCAGATCTACTCTGCCTGCCTGCCGCGTCTCCCTAAGGAGAACTGATTTTGCGACTCGGGTTTGCACCGTCCTTCCCCCCCCCTCCTAAAAGAAGCAAAGTAGGTCCGTGTAGGAATGGAATGCTTGCGAAGGGCAGGCATCCGCCGTCAACATGAATCTGGTGCTGGGAGATCAACCGACGCTAGGTATGTGGAACCTACGGAAACTTGTAGCCCTTTGCTCGATGGCTGGACAGTGGCTTGACTGGCTAAAAGTGGCTATGGGGCTAGCAGCGCAAGAGCGCAAGATATTGATTGTTGTAGCCGTATCGTAATGGTTCAGGGATGTCCTAAGTTTGTGGTCATTTGCCTGCCGCGAGAGTGAAAGGGGCAAGGCGGTGTGATAAAGGCCGACGGCGTTACAGGTGAACCGGCCATGCAAGCAAGTAGTGCTAGTCCGTAAGGCAAGGAAGGTGAAGATAAAGGTGGCGGCGGTGTGTCGCAACATCAGGATCCCCAGGTTTCAAGATCCTCCAGCTGTTCCCACTTCCGGGTCTCATGGGAAGGGGGACGAACTGCTGGGCTGTTTGTACGTATTCCGTTTCTGTAAGCTGGACTGAGAGCTGATACTAAAGTATTGACGCGTCTCCACATCCGGCAACCCTCAGACCACTGTAGTGCGGCTGATGGAAGAGCTGACTTCACCCCATGGCTTGGGGGACGAGACTATTTGCTCATGGGAAGACCTTGCTTTCGGTCAATGAATGAATGGCCAGGGAGGAAGGGGGCGTGGGTGGACGAGGCCATTTACGTATGAGAAACAAGGAGAGTGTCGAATTGGAGACAATCTGGAGGGTTGGATAGAAAAATGGTGGGCAGCGATCCTTCTCCTCTTGAGGTTCGTGTCGGGCCCTTCGCGACACTCGCACACCGAGGCCGAGCCGTGACTATGGTGCCAAGAGAATGCCGGCATGTGGGGATGGACGAAACGAGGAGCCTTGACTTGTCCGACGGCCGGAGTGTCCAATAAATGCTCCCTGGGACCCCCAGACGAACAGAAAAGCTGACTGGGGCGCTTGTGTCTTGGTAACTATTTTGTGTAAGTAGACTCTTAGTCTTGGGCTGCCTATGGAAGCTGGTGTGCTGGCATCTTGCTCACTTCCATCAGCATGATCCGTGTAGGTGATGAATTTAATGGAGATTGAGGGGAGCAAGGGAGGGAAGATAGGCTGGCGGGCTAGCTAGCTGACCCGGAAAGTTTGGGAGAGACCTGGGGACAAAGGTACTTTAGAGTACCTTGCCTGATCTTAATTTTTCAGGTATTTGGAGGGACAATTCTAGCTAGCCTCGATGAAACCAGCCTACTGCAGTAAATCAAGGGGGACAAGGTGTTGTGTGGGAAAAAAGGAAAGAAGAAAAGTGACAAATCGCGTTATTCCATCCAACATGGCTTGCCTGGCAAGCAACCGCACTGACGCAGCCATCAACCCCCCAGCTTATGGGACTTGCCCAATTCGGTAATCCGAGGCGCAACCACCCCTCCAATCGCGATGTGCTCCTCGTCCATCCCCGTCCTCCACCTAGCCATCAACCACACCACCTTTGTCCCATAGCTTCGTTTTTTCTTTCTTCTTTCTGATCTCCATGGAATGAGTGTAGGAGACAAAAGGCTCTAGCTCAATGGAACCCTTCACTCTTAATGCGTCCCTTATGAGTTGCACAACCTAGAACTGCGAATCAGTGGCCTCTAGGCCCCCGCCTAATCTTGTGATATTGGGTCGCATGGCAGATTGGAGACCTTTTTGGATGGCGACGAGAGAGGCACGCACAAGGGCGGCACTCACCCTCCTTCCCAGACACGAGATGACAGAACACGGGCGACTTGCTTCCCACAATTGGCAGAGGCGAGTGTGGGGTATTTCGAACTAGCGACTCTTGGTAGGTAGGGGGAAACCGGACAGTTATCACCTTAGCTACGGATAGTAAGGAACAGCTTGGTATTGGTCCCTTCCTGACCAACCAGGCTCCGGCTTTCTTCCTCCGCTCCGGCATCCATCCAGACTGGCTGTTACTTGTGGCGGTCACCAAAGGCGCTGCCATCCTCGTGTTTCGACATCTTCCCATAACCTTTAAAATTGCGAAGTGGTTCGGGACCCCCACGCTAAATGCAAGCTGAGAGTTTTGCAATTTCTTCTAGAGTTGCAGCTCGGGAAAATCGCTGGAGCTATCCCCGTGAAGAACAGAGCTTCATTCGTCCATCCATGCACGAGTCACAAAGTTGGACGATGTATTTGCATCAGCGGCTGGTAATGATCGGAGCTAATTGGGCTGGATCTGCGTCGTCTAGGGAGGTCGACTGAACGACCTGCCCGTCAATGAGAAGGACAAAACATGATGGTTACTAACGGACAGGTAGGAACAGACTATGGCATGTCGACAGTTGACTGTCACAGGGTTAGTAATTACAGCATGAGCACCTGAAAGGGGAATGGCTCCTCTCCGGACTCTCATTCCTTCATGCACGTTCATCCCAGCCAAAGTAATTGGGAGGTTGGTCTCTCCAAGCAGACCCTTGATGTCCAAGAAGTTGCACGCACATCAGAGTGAACAGACTCTGCAGGGGGTGTTCACTGAGTTTGTACGAAGAATTGGTTGGCTGATTAGGCCATGGTCAAGACTCCTGCTTACGCCCCCTCATAATAATGCCTGTTCATGCAAGGGAGACGGAGCTTTCCCCAGGCTGCTGCACGCAGTGCAAAAGAGAACGAATCGAATGCAAGTAGAACGCGGCGTCAATCATTGGATCTAAGAGATACGGGCAGCCATTGGCAAACGGTTGGGGGCGGACGGGCGTTATTAGGGGTTTCTTGCAGGCTGTCTTTGCTTTTCTAACTCTTCTCTGGTGAGTGGTGAGAAGAAAAAAGGAAGAAAAAAGAAAAAAAGGAAAAAGGAAAAAAAACATTGCTGAGGTGTGATTGCTGTCCGTTTCTCGCAGGAACGCCCGTCCCCGGTCCATCGGAGAGAGTGCTGCAAGAGGTAGTCCGCGGCTCCAACATCCAACGACTGGGGGTTGGAACTATGGAAAAAGAGCACCATTGCTGGTTGTGGTCGAATCGCCGTGGGGTGAATCCATGATAGCATCAGAACCGTTCTGTGGGACTTGTATGCCCGCGCAAAGTCCTTTGGGTGGCCCAAGTTGCAATTCGAGTAGAGCCGATGATTTGCGCAGTAGCGTACATAGTGTGGATTTGACGTTTGTTCTGCTCGGGATGAAACGGAAGGGAGGGCCGTCCCTTTCGAGGTGGAAACGCGTGCACGTACGGAGTACTGATGTGGTGTTAATGGAGTCGTCTGGGTTGGGGCTCATCTGTCGCTGAATGCACCTCTGTACATACGTCGTGGAATACGCACTTCACAGGGGTCGCTTCTTTCTAGACTAGGAGGTGGAGGCGCCATGATGAAGTGGATTCCAGGTCGCGATTGTTAATCCTTTGAAGTTTGAGAAGTCGTGTCGCATCGCCTGTCTCTCTTCTTTATTTCTTTTACGGAGTACGGTGGGTAGACAGTTCAGAGAGACGTGCTCACCTTGGTGGATGTTCAGGAGTGGCGTAGGGATAGCCGGCTAGGTAGTAGCAGAAGGTAGTAGACGCCCTTCGTCCGCAGACTGTTACTACAACTTTCCGGAGGAGCAGGATCCTGCTCTGTGCCCTTTTACTTCTCCCACGTCGAACCATCGTCGTTGACACGGTGATTTCACTTTGAATTAACAATCGGCACAAGGCGGCATCTTCTTTCATGACAATGAAATCCCCCAAAACAATGGTTCTGCTATCATTTGGTCTCAAATTACCTGGGGCAGAGGCGGCGCTGTTGGTAGGCACTAAGTTTACACGTACTCAACCCCAAGGGAAAAGTGCTGCCTGGGAACTGGAGATAGTGGGGAAAGGATGGCAGAGGGCTGATTTTGGGGACAATCCATTCGGGGTGTCTTTTCTCTCTGAGGTTAGCTCAAAACGAAGCTATAAAAAACATCCTAGCTGCGAGATGTGTGGGAGCAGAGCTGCAATGGTAGGCTGTCAGCAGAATAGCTATGAGCAGGCACGGCGGTCGCCGGTCGTCGTCAGAGTGGGTGGGAGGTGAAAGCAAGTTCTACAATATGGACAGGCTTGTTCAAGCTACACTAGGTAGGAGGCTTGGACGACTGCGGGGCCTAGACGGTAGGGTACGAAAGTATATGTCCATACTGCGTATGCAAGCGATACCCCCGTTTGTACCCTGGTGCTGGTGGTTTTGCCTTCTTTGCCTCTTGCCGTCTCTGCCTCCTGGCTGTCGTCGGATGCGGGCTGCAACAGCATCCCACCCACATATGGCTGCTGGGAATACGGTGAGCGTGTTGGCCTGTTGGCCTGTTGCTGCAAGCCACGACTGAAGTGATGTCTGGACACGCATACATTTCTTCCTTGCATTGCATCTCCCACATTCAGTATTGGCATCTGGCCACTCAGCGAGTGGCTAATCCTGCCAGCATAGGCTGCAGGGTCCGGGGAGCATCCTCGCTGCCTCCGGTGGCATACCGAAAGGCCTTCCACTTCAGCCTCGTTTGCCAATCCCCTCCTTTTTGGGCTCATTCATCCCACATACCCAAATATGCGGGGAAATTTCTGTGTCCACCGTCAATCCCCTGGAGGAAGAATCGCTCAATTATTCAAACCAGTAGGTAATGGCTAGTTTGTTCTCAATCTTGTCTGTCAATGTAGCATCCATCCCGGGTTGCGTATGATATCATGCTACATATCGCACCATAGCAAAATAAAGAACTTGCACTCAAGCTTGTACTTAGCGGTATTCATCGAATCCGTACAGGACCACCAAGGACCGATACTAGGCGTCTCTGCTGCTGTCGAGAAAAGTGATTCGGAAAATGGGAACGAGGGTGTTTTGCCGATAACTGCTTGCTTTCTTCTCTTTTCTTTTTCCGTTGTTGCCTCGTATGGTATCCTTACCTTACTAGCAGTAGACCAGCGGTATGATATTGAAATTCCGAGGTTCCTACATGCTCAGCTTTCTTCTTTACCCTGCGCAAATATGTACGGATCGCACAGTATTCCGTCCTGTAGTTATGAATATCCTTGCCAGCTGCGGCCCCGGTTCTTGGGAAAGCTAGGGAGTCATTGCTTGAGGCCCGTGCTGAGATGGCTCGTTTGGGACGAGTTCACTTGTAAGAGAAAAAGTCCCCGGAGGTCCCTGATGTGTCCCCTCACGAAGTTCAGCCGAGATATCTGAAAAGAATTGTGAGGCAATCCCATACTAAAACATGCCGATAATCTGTCTGGCAGTAATAACCCTCATTTCTCAGTTCTCTCGTGGGTGCGACTTGCGGCACGTAGGTTGTGCGGGAAAAGCTCGGTATTGCGCTTGGATATGGCGGGGCGGACGGCAGGAATTGGCATGAAATGACCGGGCAGTCCTCTTGCAGGTCCTTTGCTTGTACTGCGGCGAAGCCTCCCCGGGTAGTCCGACACCAACAAAGCTGGAGACTTACAAGTGCACGCACCAAGTTGCCAATGTGCCGGTAGGTAATGAAACGTTCTATGAGTAGGGAGCCGATTTTTTTTTAACCTCTGATCATCGCTTTGGCAGGCTGCACCACACTCCTGCAGCAATGGCCCTGGCCAGTGGTTACCCCAGAATATCGCGATGCCACGCGGGGTGTTTGTTGGAGGAGGAGAGGACCCTAGAATTTTGCCTGAGCCACAATAATCGTCATCGAGGCCATCGAGTTAGCTGATAGAAGGCCCAAGGCCAAATTAACTCGCGGATCCTTATACAATATTAGGATCATAACTTCTCGAACTTGGTATGTGGAACGTTGCAATTTGGTTGAGCCGATGAACACAAGCAAGGGAGAACGGAGCTGCTAAAGTCGCTGGCCTCAGCTGTGAAATGGCTCAGTCGGAGGGTACATGATTGTACCTACTCCGAAATCAATCCAGCGAAGAAAATTGAAGCAAAAGGGGGGCCCCAAAACCCATCACCACGACTTCTAGCCCTTTTGGGTCCGATTTGGCCATAGATGGGCAATACGATGTCTCCAAAGCCCCAGGAACAATCGTGGCATGTGACAAGTCACCAGAAAGTAGGTAGTTTAGACGACAGACTATCCATCGCGGGTGTGGTACGGATAGGGGATTCCGCTTCGACGCTCAACGCGAGACTCTCACAATCGGGAATTGGGAGCAAAATCAGGGCCCGGTATCGGGAGCCTAGGTAGCTAGTAGGTGGGTGCAGAACATCGCTGCAACTGTCCACAGAACGGTCGCGAGATGGGGTAGGTCCACGTGTAGACGCTGTCACAGTCCTGGAGAGGTGAGCCGATAAACAGCAAGCAACTTCATCCTCTGTTGCAATTCGCAAGCGATTGTCCATAAGTCGAGACAACCCATTCATATGTAACTTGCCTTTCCCCAGTAAGTTTCCGTTCACCATTCTCCAACCTGTATACTCGGCTCACTGGCCTAGGCGCCGCAGTAATCCGTACCATTAGAACTGCTTGGGGTCGGTCTCGTTGAGATTTCATGTCTAGGTAGGCTACCCCCGTTGTGCGTCGCAGGTAGTGCACAGCATAGGCATCCGTATGTACTCTGCTCGACGAAAACGCCAAGGGCTACAAGTACAAGGGGGTTTTCAGCAAAGATGGCACTAGGGTGTGCTGGGATGAAGGGCCCTAGCCAAGGACAAAAGCCAGGATCCACATCCCCACTCATTAAGCAGCCACACGTCCTACTGTAGCTATTCTCCTCACCCCTCACCAGTGACCGCGATCTATCCCACTGCCCTCTTTTCACCGGCTCACACTCCGCGATCAATACCTCCCATCCCTCCAATCCCCATAGACATCGTTCTCGTTCCGTACCACCTACTTGGTGAATTCTGCGTGCTCGTTCGCCACGCATTAGAGGTGCCTCTGTGGGTGTGTTGCGCTGCGGCTTGCAGAGCTGCGTCCGCTGCGATATCGCTATCTTCTCTTGCGCATCGTTGTTTTTCGATCGCACTCCAGGAGTTTTCTAGGTAACCTAGTGAAGATGGTCTGTCCCGTTTCCCTTATTGCCGTGCTTGAGCGCAAAAAATACAAAATACTTTCGTATCCGTTGGGCATATGTCGAGTGAAGTGGGCTCACTGGACGAACGGGCACGACGGACAACGGATAGAAGGGCCACTCCATCCGCAAACCAAAGGTAACCTGGCTTGCCTGGCTTGCATCTTGGCACCGTCCGTCCTGGGTTCCCATCAATCCTGGAGACGGATTGTGACCACCACGGGTCCCATTGAACCCTGTCCTTGACCGTACATATTGATGTACATTTCCCACCATATCTGCGCGTTCTGTCCCGCCGCGTTCATATCCGTTTTGATATTTCCTCAGATCGCCCTCCCACTCTCTTGAATCCTTCTGAGAGTGCTAGAGTGCATCTCATCCTCTCCAATATTACACACCACCCCCAGAATTTCAAGTGAGCACCGCCGCCACTTACCTAGCCTGGAATCGCTCGCATTCATCCATTTTATCACCGGCCGCGCCCGTGGCTGGCCAGCCCACTCAAAGTAGTTCTAGCTCTCCCCTCAGAACCTGTAGCCTATCTGTCGCGCTTCCGTCAGCGAGCCATCACTGATCACTGATCAGTCACTTTCCTTTCCATCCAGCAACCACCCTTGCATCATCCCCGTACCCCATCTCCCACTATCCCCCCATCCCCATCCCTCATTTTTTCCTCCATCCCCGTCGGTCTTCAATTTATTGGGCTCTCTTCCCACGTTTCCAAGTCTACCAAGCAAGCCCCAAACATCCCCCCCC